>JAPYZL010188155.1:0-21209 GCA_030522825.1 Platygaster orseoliae
CGTTGTAGCAGCTAATGGAGGATATATCGAATAATTATTATCTCCATAGATATATCGATTAACATGTAAAAAGGTTTTTTTTTAAATAAATTTATTCATTAAAAATATTTGTAATGAATTTTTTGTTGAATTTGTCCGGATTTTGGTGGCGCACCCTGTATATTAAGCTTCAGAGCCCGTAACGAGTTTGAGTTCAAAATTTGAGAACTGTTGACAAAAAAAGTTAGATTTTCCGTTGAAATACTCTGCAATTGCTGGAAAAATCGGAAATTTGGCCATGAAAATTGCGGTATTTGAGTTAGTCGGCTGATTTTCTCAACTTAAGCTACTGGGCTTGTCTGGAG
The DNA here is from genome assembly GCA_030522825.1 of Platygaster orseoliae. Classification (NCBI taxonomy): domain Eukaryota; kingdom Metazoa; phylum Arthropoda; class Insecta; order Hymenoptera; family Platygastridae; genus Platygaster; species Platygaster orseoliae. The sequence goes on from JAPYZL010188155.1 coordinate 345, forward strand.
GTGAAGATTTCAAAATTCGGAACTTGTGCACCAAAAAAAGTTAGATTTTCCGGCAGAAAATTCTAGAATTGTTAAACATCTATTAAAGAAGATGTTCCCTGTATAAGGTTGAAATAATACTGAGCAATAATTCTGAACAAATTCTGAACAACCTTAGGAATTATGAGAAAATTATTCTCTAATACTCAGAGGGAAAACATGGAAAAAAAACTCTATTCGCGACGGGCGAGAACGATCCTTCAAAACCGTGAAAGACGCTTCTCTTCTCTCGCGACGTGTGAGAAGCGAAAATCGATTATTACTGCATAAATACTAGATCGAGGAAAATCCTCGAAATCCCTGAAACATCCAGTAGGGTGGATGTGCAATGTCGTACGTGAAACATCGGTTTCAATGAATGTAGAAAGCAAAACATTAGGCATCCGTCAGAACAGATGTTCAACATTATACGGGGAATTTCTTCTTAAATAGATGTTAATCAATTCTAGAATTTTCTACCGGAAAATCTACCTTTTTTTGGTCCACAAGTTCGGAATTTTATAATCTTTAGCTCCAGACAAGCCTGGTGACTTAAGTTAGGAAAATCATCCAAATAACTCAAATAACGGAAATTTATGAGCCAACTTTCTCATTTTTCCAGAAATTTTAAGGTATTTCAACGGAAAATTTAACTTTTTTCGTCACACAGTTCTACATTTTTGAACTCAAACAAGTGACAAGCCCAGAAGCCTAATATATATGTAAAGTATTTATTTATGTGATACATAACTAGAAAAGTTTGCGAAAAAACAGAATCGCTTAATGATAGTCATGCAGTAGAATGGATGTGCAACGTCGTATGTTCAACCTCGGTTTCACTGGATGTCGGAAGCAAAACATTAGACATCCGTCAGAACAGACACAACCTTATACGAGGAAAATGTTGTTAAATATCTTATAAAATAAATATAATAATATATAATAATATATATAATAATAAAATTATATAATATTAAAATTAAAAAATAATAAAAAAATAAAAATAAAATTATATAATATATATAATAATAAAATATATAATCATATAATAAAATGTCTTGTTAAATAGATGATTCACAATTCTAGAATTTTCTACCGGAAAATCTAACTTTTTTTGGTCCACAAGTTCCGAATTTCAAAATCTTCAGCTCCAAAAAAGCCCGGTAGTTTAGGTTTAGAAAAACAGCCAAATAACTCAAATATCGAAATTTTTATGGCCAACTTCCCCATTTCCTCAGCAATTTTAGAGTATTTCAACGGAAAATCTAACTTCCTTTCGTCACACAGTTCTAAATTTTAGAAGGCAAACTCGTGACAGGCTCAGAAGCTTAATATATAAAGTTTTTATTTATGTGATACATAACTCGAGAAGTTTGCGAAAAAACAGAATCGCTTAATGATAGTCATGGAGTAGAATGGATGTGCAACGTCGTACGTTCAACATCGGTTTCAATGGATGTCGAAAGCAAAACATTAGACATCCATCAGAACAAATGTTCTACCTTATACGAGGAACATCTTGTTTAATAGGAGTTTAACAATTCTACAATTTTCCACCGGAAAATCTAATTTTTTTTGGTCCACAAGTACAGAATTTTAAAATCTTCAACTCCAGACAAGCCTGGTAGTTTGAGTTAAGAAAATAATCCGAAAAACACAAATACCGCAAATTTGATGGCCAACTTCCCCATTTTTCCAGTAATTCCAGAGTATTTCAACGGAAAATCTAACATTTTTTCGTCAACGTTTCTAAATTTTAGAACTCAAACTCGTGACAGACTCAGAAGCTTAATTTATAAAGTATTTATTTATGTGATACATAATTAGCGAAGTTTACGAAAAAAAAGAATCGTGTAATTATAGACATCCAGTAGACTGTATGTGCAACGTCGTACGTTCAACACCGGTTTCAATGCATAACGAAAGCATAACGTTAGACATCCGTCAGAACAGATGTTCACCATTATACTGGAAACATCTTGTTCAATAGATGTTAAAAACTTTTAGAATTTTCTACCGGAAAATCTAACTTTGTTTGGTGTAAAAGTTGCGAATTTTGAAATCATTAGCTCCAGACAAGCCCGGTAGCATGAGTTAAGAAAATCTGTCGAATAACTCAAATACCGCAAATTTTATTGCCAACTTTCCCAATTTTTCAACAAGTTTAGAGTATTCCATCGGAAAATCTATCTTTTTTTAGTCACACAGTTAAGTTAAGTTAACTTACCTATCCTGACTTAAATTTATCTTGGATTTTGTAGATTTTTTGTATAATCTATCTTTGACTCACTTTTATAATGATTCAGCAAAAAAAATCGAGGTGGATTGAGAAACTCGCGAAATGCGAATTTTTATTACAACTACTCGCTTAACCAGGGAACCTTCTCCATGAAAATGTATTTTACTCCAATCCGGGACCTGGTGGAGTGCTGATTTTTTTCATCGTCACTCTTCGACCTACTGATATCAATGATTAGCAACAAAAATCTGACCGCCTAAGAATTCCGCGAAATGCGAATTTTTATTTCAACTACTCGCTTAACAAGTGAATCTTCACCAAGAAAATGCATTTTCTTCTAATCCGCGACCTGGTAGAGAGCTGGATTTTTGCATAGTCACTCTTAGACCTACTGACATGATAATTTAGCAACAAAAAATCTGATCGCAGGAGAAACCCGCAAGATGCGAATGTTTCTTTCAACTACTCGCTTAACCAGAAAACCTACTCCAAGGAAATGCATTCTCCTCCAATCCGGTACCTGGTAAAATGCAGACTTTTTGTATAGTAACTCTTCGACCTACGGATAACATTATTCGGAAAGACAATATGTGATCGCCCAAAAAGACCCGCGGGATGCGAATTTTTATTTCAACTACTCGCTCAACCAGACAACTTTTTTCGAAAAAATTCATTTTTCTCAAATCCGGGACGTTGTAGAGTGCTGATTTCTTGCATTGCCACTTTTCAACCTACTGATATCATAACTCAGCATTACAAAATGTGATCGCCCAAGAAACTCGCAAGATGCGAATTTTCATTTCAACTACTCGCTTAACCAGAGAACTGTTTTCAAGAAAATTAATTTTTCTCAAATCCAGGACCGTGTAGAGTACTGATTGTTTGCATAGTCACTCTTAAACTTACTGACATCTTGATTAAGAATTACAAAATGTGATCGCCTAAGAAAGCCGCAAGATGAAAATTTTTATTTCATCTACTCGCTTAACCACAGAACTTTTTTCAAGGTAATGCATTTTTCTCAAATCCGGGAACCTGTAGAGTGCTAATTTTTTGCATAGTCCTCTTCAACCTACTGGTATCATGATTCAGCAAAACAAACTGTGATCGCCCAACAATCCCGCAAGATGCGAATTTTTATTTCAACTACTCGCTCAACCAGAGAATTTTTTTCAAGGAAATTCATTTTTCTCAAATCCAGGACCTTGTGGAGTGCTAATTTTTTGCATAATCACTGTTCAACCTACTGAAATCATAATTCAGCAGTAGAAAATGTTATTGCCTAAGAAACACGCAACATCCGGATTTTTCTTTAAACTACTCGCTGAACCAGAGAGCTTTTCTCAGGGAAATTCATTTTTTTCAAATCCTGGAGCTTGTAGAATGCTGATTATTTGCATAGTCACTCTTCGACCTACTGATAGCATAATTCAATATTACAAAATGCGGGTTTCTTGATGCGAATTTTCGTTTCAACTACTAGCTTGAACGGGGAACATGGTTCATGAAAATTCGGTTTGCTCAAATTGCGGACCTTTGATTTTGCTGATTTTTTGCATAGTCAATCTTTGACTTACTTTTATAATTACCGAGCAATAAAAATCGAGCCGGATAAAAAAACTCGTTAAATAGGAATATTTATTTCAAAAACTAGCTTGAACAGGGAACATATTTCATGAAAATACGAATATCACAAATTGCGGACCTTGGATTTTTCTGATTTTTTGCATAGTCAATCTTTGACTTACTTTTATAATTATCAAGCAATAAAAATCGAGCCGGATAAAGAAACTCGTTTAATAGGAACTTTTATTTCAAAAACTAGCTTGAAAATGGAACATTGTTAATGAAAATTCGAATTTCTCAGATTGCGGTCCTTGAATTTTGCTGATTTTTTGCATAGACAATCTTTGACTTACTTTTATAATTATCGAGCAATAAAAATCGAGCCGGATATAGAAACTCGTTAAATAGGAATTTTTCTTTCAACTACTAACTTCTACAGGGAACATTGTTCATGAAAATTCGGTTTTGTCAAATTGCGGACCATGGATTTCGCTGATTTTTTGCACAGTCAATCTTTCACTTACTCTGCTAATTATCAAGCAATAAAAATCGAGGTGGATAGAGAAACACGCAAAACAGGAATTGTTATTTCGAAAACTAGCTTAAACAGGGAACATTGTTCATGAAAGTACGAATTTCTCAAATTGTAGACCTTGGATTTTGCTGATTTTTTGCATAGTCAATCTTTGACTTACTTTTATAATTATCAAGCAATACAAATCGAGCCGGATAAAGAAACTCGTTAAATAGGAATTGTTATTTCAAAAACTAGGTTCTACAGGAAAGATTGTTCATGAAAATTCAGTTTTGTCAAATTGCAGAACATGGATTTCAATGATTTTTTGCATAGTCAATCTTTCACTTGCTCGTCTAATTATCATGCAATAAAAATCGAGGTGGATAGAGAAACACGCGAAATAGGAATTTTTATTTCAAAAACTAGCTTGGACAGGGAACATTGTTCATGAAAATTCAGTTTCCTTTAATTGCGAATCTTGGATTTTGCTAATTATTCGCATAGTCACTCTTGAACGAACTGATATCATAATTCAGCAGTACAAAATGTGATCGCCTATGAAACCAGGAACATGCGGATTTTTATCTAAACTACTCGGTCATCCAGAGACCTATTCTGAGGGAAATACATTTTTCTCAAATCCGAGACCTTGTGGAGTGCTGATTTTTTGCATAGTCTCACTTCAACCTAATGATAGCATAATTCAGCATTACAAAATGTGATCGCCCAAGAAACCCGCAAGATGCGAATTTTCATTTCAATCACTCGCAAAACCAGAGTACTTTTCTCAAGGAAATTAACTTTTCTCAAATCCGTGACCTTGTGGAGTGCTGATTTTTCGAATAGTCACTGTTTAACCTACTGATATCATAATTCAGAAGTGCAAAATGTGATCGCCTAAAAAACCCGAAAGTTGCGAATTTTTACTTCAACTACTCGCTCATTCAGAGACGTTTTTTCAAGGAAATTCATTTTTCTTAAATCCGGGACTTTGAGAAGTGCTGATTTTTTGCATAGTCACTCTTCGACCTACTGATATCATAATCCAGCATTACAAAATGTGATCGCCAAATAAACCCGCAAGATGCGAATCTTCATTTCAAGTACTCGCTCATCCAGAGACGTTCTCTCAAGGAAATTTATTTTTCTCAAATCCAGGACCGTGTGGACTGCTGATTTTTTGCATAGTCATTCTTCGACCTACTGATAGCATAATTCAGTATTACGAAATGTGATCGCCCAAGAAATCCGCCAGATACGAATTTTCATTTCAACCACTCGCAAAACCAGAGTACATTTCTCTAGAAAATAAATTTTTCTCAAATCCGAGACCTTGTGAAGTGCTGATTTTTCGCATAGTCACTGTTTAACCTACTGATATCATAGTTCAGCAGTACAAAACGTGATCGCCCAAGAAACCCGCAAGATGCAAATTTTAATTTCAACAACTCGATCAACCAGAGAATTTTTCTCAAGAAAATCATTTTTCTCAAATCCGGGACCTTGTGGAATGTTGATATTTTGCATAGTCACAGTTTAACCTACTGATATCATAATTCAGCAATGCAAAATGTGGTCGCTCAAGAAACCCGCAAGATGCGAATTTTCATTTCATCTACTGGCTCAACCAGAGAACTTTTCTCAAGGAAATTAATTTTTTTTTTTATTCGGGACCTTGTTGAGTGCTGATTTCTTGCATAGTCATTCTTGAACTTACTGATATTATAATTCAGCATTACAAAATATGATCGCCCAAGAATCCCGCAACATGCGAAATTTCATTTCAACTACTTGCTTAACTAGAGAGTTTTTCTCAAGGAAATACATTTTCCTCAAATGCGGAACCTCGTAGAATTCTGCTTTTTTAAATAGTCACTCTTCGACCTATAATTAGCATAATTCAGCTTACAATTAGTGGTCACCCAAGAAACCCGCTTAATGCGAATTTCCATTTCAACTACTCGCTCAACCAGAGAACTTTTCTCGAGGAATGTAATTTTTCTCAAATCCGGAACCTTGTGGAGTGCTGATTTTTTGCATAGTCACTGTTCATCATACTGATATCATATCTCAGCAGTACAAAATGTGATCGCCTAAGAAAACCGCAAGATGCGGATTTTCATTAAAACTACTCGCTCATCCATAGACATTTTCTAAAGGAAATTCATTTTTTCTAATCCGAGACCGTATGAAATGCTGATTTTTTGCAAAGTCACTCTTAAATCTTCTGATATCATAATTCAGCATTAAAAAATGTTGTCGCGTAAAAAACCCGCAAGATGCGAATTTTCATTTCAACTACTCGCTCATCCAGAGAACTTTTCTCAAGGGAATTTATTTTTCTTAAGTCCGGGACATTGTAGACTGCTGATTTTTTGCATAGTCACTCTTCGACCTACTGACAGCATAATTCAGCATTAAAAAATGTGATCGCCCAAGAAACCTGCAAGATGCGAATTTTCATTTCACCTACTCCCTCAACCAGAGAACGTTTCTCAAGGAAATTCATTTTTCTTAAATCCGGGACCTTGTGGAGTGCTGATTTTTTGCATAGTCAATTTCAAACCCACTGATATCATAATTCAGCATTACAAAATGTGGTCGCCCGAGAAACCCGCAAGATGTGAATTTTCATTTCAACTACTCGCTCATCCAGAGAACTTTTCTCAAGGAAATACTTTTTTCTCAAATCCGGGACCTTGTGGAGTGCAGATTTTTTTCATAGTCACTTTAGAACCTACTGATATCATAATCCAGCATTACAAAATGTGATTGCCAAAGAAACCCGCAAATTCGAATTTGTATTTCAACTACTCGCTTAACCAGAGAACTTTTTTCAAGAAAATCGTTTTTGTAAATTCCGGGACCTTGTAGATTGCTGATTTTTCGCATAGTCACTCTTGAACTTACTGTTTTCATAATTCAGCATTATAAAATGTGATCGCCTAAGAATCCCGCAAGATGCGAATTTTTATTTGAACTACTCGCTCAACCAGAGAATTTTTTTCAAGGAAATTCATTTATCTCAAATCCAGGACCTTGTGAAGTGCTAATTTTTAGCATAGTCACTGTTAACTCTACTGATATCATAATTCAGTAGTACAAAATGTTATCGCCTAAGAAACTCGCAACATCCGGATTTTTATTTAAACTACTCGCTCAACCAGCGAGCTTTTCTCAGGGAAATTCATTTTTCTCAAATCCTAGAGCTTGTAGAGTGCTGATTTTTTGCAAAGTCGTTATTCGACCTACTGATAGCAAAATTCAGCATTACAAAATGTGGATCGCCCAAGAAACTCGCAAGATGCGAATTTTCATTTCCACTACTAGCTTGAACGGGGAACATTGTTCACGAAAATTCGGTTTTCTCAAATTGCGGACCTTGGATTTTGATGATTTTTTGCATAGTCAATCTTTGACTTACTTTTATAATTATCAAGCAATAAAAATCGAGCCGGATGAAGAAGCTCGTTAAATAAGAATTTTTCTTTCAACATCTAGCTTCTACAGGGAACTTTGTTCATGAAAATTCGGTTTTATCAAATTGCGGACCATGGAATTCGCTGATTTTTTGCATAGTCAATCTTTCACTCACTTTTCTAATTATCAAGCAATAAAATTCGAGGTGGATAGAGAAACACGCAAAATAGGAATTTTTATTTCAAAAACTAGCTTGAGCAGGGAACATTGTTCATAAAAATTCGTATTTCTCAAATTGCGGACCTTGGATTTTGCTGATTTTTTTCATAGTCAATCTTTGACTTACTTTTATAATTATCAAGCAATAAAAATCGAGCTGGATAAAGAAACTCGTGAAATATGAATATTTATTTCAAAAACTAGCTTGAACAGGGAACATTGTTCTTGAAAATTCGAATTTCTCAAATTGCGGACCTTGGATTTTGATGATTTTTTGCATAGTCAATCTTTGACTTATTTTTATAATTATCAAGCAATAAAAATCGAGCCGGATAAAGAAACTCGTTAAATCGTAATTCTTCCTTTAACTACTAACTTCTACAGGGAACATTGTTCATGAAAATTCGATTTTCTTATATTGCGGACCTTGCATTTTGCTGATTTTACGCATAGTCACTCTTGAACATACTGATATCATAATTCAGCATTACAAAATGTGATCGCCTATGTAAACTGGAAGATGCGGATTTTATCTGAACTACTCGCTCATCCAGAGACCTATTCTCAAGGAAATACATTTTTCTCAAATCCGGGACCTTGTGGAGTGCTTATTTTTTATATAGTCACTCTTCGACCTACTGATAGCATAATTCAGCATTACAGATTGAGGTCGCCCAAGAAACCCGCAAGATGCGAATATTCATTTCAACTACTCGCTAACCAGAGAACTTTTCTCAAGGTAATTCAGTTTTCTCAAATCTTTGACCGTGTAGAGTGCTGATTTTTTGCATAGCCACACTTCGACCTACTGATAGCATAATTCAGCGTTAAAAAATGTGATCGCCTAAGAAACCCGAAAGATGCGGATTTTTACTTCAACTACTCGCTCATCCAGAGACGTTTTCTCAAGGAAGTTCATTTTTCTCAAATCCGGGACCTTGAGAAGTTCTGATTTTTTGCATAGTCACTCTTCGACCTATTGATAGAATAATTCAGCATTACGAAATGTGGTCGCCCAAGTAACCCGCAAGATACAAATTTTCATTTCAACTACTCGCTCAACCAGAGAACTTTTTTCAAGGAAATTCATGTTTCTCAAATCCGGGACCTTGTGGAGTGCTAATTTTTTGCAAAGTCACTGTTCAACCCCCTGATATCATAACTCAGCAGTAAAAAATGTGATCGCCCGAAAAACCTGCAAGATGCGGATTTTTATTTAAACTACTCGTTTAACCAGAGAACTTTTTTCAAGGAAATACATTTTTCTCAAATCCGGGTCCTTGTAGAGTGCTGATTATTTGCATAGTCACTTTTCAACCTATTGATATCATAATTAAGCATTACAAAATGTGATCAACCAAGAATCCCGCGAGCTGATAATTTTTATTACAACTTCTCCCTCAACCTGTGAACTTTTTTCAAGAAAATTCAGTTTTCTCAAATCCGGGACCTTGTAGAGTGCTGATTTTTTGCATAGTCTATTTTCAACCTACTGATATTATAATGAAGCATTAGAAAATATGATCGCCTAAGAAACCCACAAGATGCGAATTTTTATTCCAACTTCTTCCTAAACCAGAGAACTTTTTTCAAGAAAATTCATTTTTCTCAAATCCGGGACTTTGTAGAGTGCTAATTTTTTGCATAGTCACTCTCCAACCTACTGTCATCATACTACAGCATTACAAAATGTGATCACCCAAGAAACCCGCAAGATGCGAATTTTTTTTCGAATACCCGCTCAAACAGCGAACTTTTTTCAAGAAAATTCATTTTTCTCAAATCCGGCACTTCGTAGTGTGCTGATTTTTTGCATAGTCACTCTTCAACCTACGGATATGATAATTCAGCAATATCAAATGTGATCGCCCAAGAAACCCGCAAGATTCGAATTTTTTCAAATTTTTGAAAGAGAAATTTTTTCATGAAAATTAACTATGCAAAAAATCGGCAAAATCCAAGGTAGGCAATTTGAGAAAACCGAATTTTCGTGAACAATGTTCTCTGTTCAAGCTAGTAGTTGAAACAAAAATTCGTTTTTTGCGAGTTTATTAATACACATCGATTTTGAATGCTTAATTATTGTAAAAGAAAGACGAAGATTGACTATGGAAAAGAATCATTGAATCCCAAGGTCCGCAATTCGAGAAAACCGAATTTTCATGAATAATATACCTTGTTCAAGCTAATAGTTGAAATAAAAATTCGTATTTCGCGAGTTTATTAATCCACCTCGATTTTACATGCTAAATCATTATAAAAGTTAGTCAAAAATTGACTTTGCAAAAATTCAGCAAAATCTAAGGTGCGCAATTTGAGAAAACCGAACTTCCATGAACAATGTTCCCTGTGCAAGCTTTTAGTTGAAATGAATGAGTTACTTTTTTAATACACTACTTCTTTTAAACAAGTACGTAAGTACGTAAGGTAAGCATTACGCATATTTGTTAAACTATCTCATGCACCTCTATCAAATTTTAGATAAATTCTTATTTAACCAACGTCTGAATGTGTGTAAAGTTTCATCGAATTCTAAGCTGCAGTTTAATTGGAAACATCGTTTGTTTAAAGCAAAAGCAAATTGCTTGGATAAATGAATTCTGTAGTTGCTTAGAAAATCGCATAATTTTTAAAGTATTTAATGCACCTCCATCAAATTTTAGAGAAATTCTCATTAATCCAACGTCTGAATGTGTGTGAAGTTTCATCGAATTCGATGCTGTATTTTAATTGAAAGTTTCTAACAGTCGCATTGTAAAGCGAATATATACAGTAATTGCAGTATTTTCGCGGTTTTCGAGCAAAAAAAAATTAACGTCTGCAGCTGTATTAGTTTCTCTTTTAACGACGATTTCGTAAACTTAACGTTTTCATTTCACAACATTTTTATATCTCATCTTCCGAATGACGCCTTGTGAAACGAATATATACAGTAATTGCAGCACTCTCCCAGGTCCCGGAATCGAGAAAACTGAATTTTCTTGAAGAAGGTTCTCTGATTAAGCGAGTAGTTTAAATGAAAATTTGCATCTTGCGGGTTTCTTTGGCGATCAGATTTTTTGTTGCTGAATTATGATATCGGTAGGTCGAAGAGTGACTATGCAAAAAATCAGCACTCTACAAGGTCCCGTATATGAGAAAAATGAATTTTCTTGGAGAAGGTTCCAGGTTAAGCGAGTAGTTGAAATGAAAATTCGCAACTTGCAGCTTTCTAAGGCGATGAGATTTTTCGTTGCTAAATTATGAAATCAGTAGGTCGAAGAGTGACTACGTAAAACTCAGCACTTTACGAGATCGCGGATCGGAGGACAATGGATTTTCTTGGAGAAGGTTCCCTGGTTAAGCGAGTAGTTGAAATAAAAATCCGCATTTTGTTGGTTTCTTTGGCGATCTCATTTTAAATGCTGACTTATGATGTCAGTAGGTCAAAGAGGCACTATGTAGAAAATCAGCACTCTACAAGTACCCGGATTTGAAAAAAATGAATCTTCTTGGAGAAGGTTCCTTGGCTAGGCGAGTAATTGAAATAAAAAGTCGCATTTTGCGGCATTTTTTAGCGATCAGATTTTTTGTTGCAAAATTATAATATCAGAAAGTCAAAGATTGACTATGCAAAAAATCTGCACTCTCCATGATCCCGGATTGGAGAAAACTTAATTTGCATGAAGAAAATCGCCTTCTGAATGAATTAAGCTAGTTGCTTAAAATAAATTGTATTTCTCGAGTTTCTCTAACGATCAAATATTTTATTGATCAATTATGATATAAGTGAGTCAAAGCTTGACTATGCAAAGTCAGCACTCACCAAGGTCACAGATTGGAGAAAAATAAATTCTCTTGAATAAAGTTTCCTCGTTAAGCTTGTAGTTGAAATAAAAATTCGCATTTCCCGAATTTCTTAATCCACCTCGATTTTTATTGCTGAATTATTATAAAAGTAAGTCAAAGATTGACTATGCAAAAAAACTGCAAAATCCAAAATTAATTTAAGTTAGGATAGGTAAGTTAACTTAACTTAACTGTGTGACTAAAAAAAGATAGATTTTCAGTTGAAATACTCTAAACTTGCTGAAAAAATGGGAAAGTTGGCAATAAAATTTTCGGTATATGAGTTATTCGACAGATTTTCTGAACTTAAGCTACCGGGCTGGTCTGGAACTAATGATTTAAAAATTCGGAACTTGTGCACCAAACAAGTTAGATTTTCCGGTAGAAAATTCTAAAATTGGTTAACATATATTTAAGAAGAAGTTCCCCGTATAAGGTTGAACATCTGTTCTGACGGATGTCTAATCTTTTGCTTCCGAGATCCATTGAAACCGATGTTGAACGTACGACGCTGCACATCCAGCCTACTCTATGTCTATAATTACGTGATTATTTTTTTTCCCAAACTTCTCTTGTTATGTATCACATAAATAAATTCTTTTCATATTAAGCTTCTGTGCCCGTCACGAGTTTGAGTTCGAAAATTTAGAACTATGTGACGAAAAAAACTAAGATTTTCAGTTAAAATAATCTAAAATTGCTGAAAAAATGGGAAAGTTGGCCATGAAATTTGCGGTATTTGAATTAGTCGGCTGATTTTCTTAACTCAAGCTACTGGGCTTGTATGGAGCTAAAAATAAAAAATTTGGAACTTGTGGGAAAAAAAAGTTAGATTTTCTGGAAGAAATTCTAGACTTGGTTAACATCTATTTAACATAATGTTCCCCGTATAAGGTTGACTATCAGTTCTGACAGATGATTTATGTTTTGCTTTTGACAACCATTGAAACCGATGTTGAACGTACGACGTTGCACATCCGTCCTACTGAATGTCTATCATTACGCATTTCTTTCTTTTCGCAAATTTCTCTAGTTATGTATTACATAAATGAATATTTTATATATTAAGTTTCTAAGCCAGTCACGAGTTTGACTTTTAAAATTTAGAGCTGTGTGACAGAAAAAAGTTAGATTTTCCATTTAAATACTCTAAAATTGCTGAAAAAATGGGAAAGATGGACATAAAATTTGCGATATTTGAGTTATTCGACTGATTTTCCTAACTCAAGCTACCGGGCTTGTCTGGAGATAAAGATTAAAAATTCGGAACTTGTGGACCAAAAAAAGTTAGATTTTCCGGTAGAAAATTCTACATTTGGTTAACATCTCTTTAACAAGATGTTCCCAGTATAATGTTGAAATAAAACTAAGCAATAATTCTGAATAAATTCTCAGCAACCTCAGGAATTATGAGAAAATTCTTCTTTTATACTCAGAGAGAAAACACCGAAAAAAGATTCTTTTTGCGACGGATGATAACGATCCTTCAAAACTGTGAAAGACGCTTCTCTTCTCTCGCGACGTGTGAGAAGCGAATATCGATTAATGCATAGTTACTAGATCTAGGGAACTCCTCGAAATCCCTGAAACATCCAGCAGGATGGATGTGCAACGTCGTACGTTACACATCGGTTTCAATGGATGTCGAAGGCAAAACATTAGACTACCGCCAGAACAGATGTTCAATCTTTTACGGGGAACATCTTGTTAAATAGATGTTTAACAATTCTTGAATTTTCTACCGGAAAATCTAACTTTTATTGGTCTACAAGTTCCTTATTTTTAAATCTTTAGCTCAAGACAAGACCGGTAGATTGAGTTAAGAGAATCAGCCGAATAATTCAAATACCGAAAATTTCATGGCCAACTTCCCCATTTTTCCAGCAATTTCATAGTATTTCAGCGGAAAATCTAACTTTTATTCGTCACACAGTTCTAAATATTAGAACACAAACTCGTGACCGGTTCAGAAGCTCAATATATAAAGTATTTATTTATATGATACATAACTAGAAAAGTTTGCGAAAAGAAACAATCACATTATGATAGACATTCAGTAGGATTGAAGTGCAACGTCGTACGTTTAACATCGGATTCAATGGATGTAGAATGCAAAACATTAGACATCCGTCAGAACAGATGTTCAACCTTTTACGGGGAACATCTTGTTCAATAGATGTTTAACAATTCTAGAATTTTCTACAGGAAAAGCTAACTTTTTTTGGCCCACAAGTTGCGAATTTTAAAATCTTTAGCTCCAGACAAGCCTGGTAGCTGGAGTTTGGAAAATAAGCCGAATTACAAAAATATCGAAAATTTCATGGCCAATTTTCCCATTTTTTCAGCAATTTTAGAGTATTACCACGGAAATCTAATTTTTTTTTCGTCATACAATTCTATATTTTAGAAGTCAAACTCGTGACAGGCTCAGAAGCTTAATATATAAAGCATTTATTTATGTGATACATAATTAGAGAAGATTGCGAAATAAATAAGTCGCGTAATGACAGACATCCAGTAGGATGGATGTGCAACGTCGTACGTTGAACGTCGGTTTCAATCGATGTCGAATGCAAAACATTAGACATCCGTCAGAACAGATGTTCAACATTATACGGGGAACATCTTGTTAAATAGATGTTTAACAATTCTGAAATTTTCTACCGGAAAATCTAACTTTATTTGGTCCACAAGTTCCGAATTGTAAAATCTTTAGCATCAGACAAGCCCGGTAGCTTGAGTTTATAAAATCAGCCGAATAACTCAAATATCGAAGATTTTATGGCCAACTTTCCCATTTTTTAGCCATTTTAGAGTATTAATACCGAAAATTTAATTTTTTTTCGTCATACAGTTCTCAATTTTAAAACTCAAACTCGTGACAGGCTCAGAAGCCTAATATGTAACGTATTCATTTCTGCGATACATAACTAGAGAAGTTTGCGAAAACAAAAAAATCGCATAATGATAGACATCCAGTAGGCTGGATGTGCAAAGTCGTACGTTCAACATCGTTTTCAATGGATGTCGAACGCAAAACATTAGACATCCGTCAGAACAGATGTTCAACCTTATACGGGGAACATCTTGTTAAATAGATGTTGAACAATTGAGGAATTTTGTACCGGAAAATCTAACTTTATTTGATCCACATGTTCCGAATTTTAGAATCTTTAGCTCCAGACTAGCCCGGTAGCTTGAGTTCAGAAAATCAGCCGAATAACTAAAATATCGAAGATTTTATGGCCAACTTACTACTACTTCAAGCTAGTAGTTGAAACAAAAATTCTCATTTCGCGAGTTTATTAATCCACCTCGAATTTAAATGCTTAATTTTGATAAAAGTAAGTCAAAGATTGAATATGCAAAAATTCAGCAAAATTCAAGGTCTGCAATTCGAGAAAACCGAATTATCATGAACAATGTTCCCTGTTCAAACTAGTAATTTAAATAAAAATTCGTATTTCGCGAGTTTATTAATCCACCTCTATCTTAAATGTTGAATTATTATAAAAGTAAGTCAAAGATTGATTATGCAAAAAATCAGCAAAATCCGAAGTCGGCAATTTGAGAAAACCGAATTTACATGAACAATGATCCCTGTTCAAGCTAGTAGTAGAGATAAAAATTCGTATTTCGTGAGTTTATTAATCCTCCTCGATTTGGAATGCTAAATTATTATAAAAGTAAGTCAGCGATTGACTATGCAAAAAGTCAGCAAAATCCAGGGTCCGCAATTTGAGAAAACCGAATTTTCATGAACAATATTCTCTATTCGAGCTAGTAGATGAAATAAAAATTAGAATTTCGCGAGTTTAATAAACCACATAGATTGTAAATGCTCAATCATTATAAAAGTAAGTCAAAGATTGACTATTGACTTAGTTTTGGAAATGTGTGACGAAAAAAACTTACATTCTTAGTTAAATACTCTGAAATCGCTGGAGAAATAGGAAAGTTGGCCATGAAATCTGCCTTATTTGAGTTATTTGCCTGACTTTCTTAACTTAAGCTACCGGGCTTGTCTGGGGATAAAGATTTAAAAATTCGGAACTTGTGGACCAAACAAAGTAAGATTTTCCGGTAAAAAATTCTAGACTTGGTTAACATTTTTATAACAAGTTGTTCCTCGTATAAGGTTGAACATTTATTCTGACGGATGTCTAATATTTTGCTTTCGACATCCATTGAAACCGATGTTGAACGTACGACGGTTCACATCTATCCTACTGGATGTCTATCATTACGCGATTCTTTTTTTTCGCAAACTTCTCTAGTTATGTATCACATGAATAAATCCTTTATATATTGAGCTTCTGAACCTGTCACGAGTTAAAATTCTAAAATTTAGAACTGTGTGACGAAAAAATCTTAGATTTTCCGTTGAAATATTTTGGAATTGCTGGAAAAATGGGAAAGTTGGCCATGAAATTTGCGGTATTTGATTTATTCGGCTGATTTTTTTAAATCAAGCTACCGGGCTTGTCTGGAGCTATTGATTCAACAATTCGGAACTTATGGACCAAAAAAAGTTCGATTATCCGGTATAACATTCCAGAATTGCTTAACATCTATTTAACAAGATCTTCCCCATATAATGATAAACATCTGTTCTGACGGATGTCTAATGTTTTGCTTTCGATATCCATTGAACCCGATGTTGAACGTACGACGTTGCACATCGATCCTACTGGATGACTATCAGTACGCGATTATTTTTTTTCGCAAACTTCTTTAGTTAAGTTTCACAAAAAGTAATACTTTATATATTAAGCTTCTGAGCCCGTCTTGAGTTTGAGTTCTTAATTTTAGAATTGTGTGGCAAAAAAAACTTACACTCCTAGTTGAAATACTCTGAAATTGCTGGAAAAATAGGAAAGTTGGCCATGAAATCTGCCTTATTTGAGTTATTTCGCTGTTTTTCTTAACTCAAGCTACCGGGCTTGTCTGGAGCTGAAGATTTTAAAATTCAGAACTTGTGGACCAAAAAAAGTTAGATTTTCCAGTGGAAAATTCTAGAAGTGATTAACATTCTTTTAACAAGTTGTTCCTCGTATAAGGTTGAACATCTGTTCTGACGGATGTCTAATGTTTTGTTTTCGACATCCATTGAAACCGATGTTTAACGTACGACGTTGCACATATATCCTACGGGATGTCCATCATTACGCGATTCTTTTTTTTTCGCAAATTTCTCTAGTTATGTATCACATAAATAAATACTTTATATATTGAGCTTTTGAGCCCGTCACGAGTTTGAGTTCTAAAATGTAGAACTGTATGACGAAAAAAAGTTAGATTTTCCGTTTAAATACTCTAAAATTTGCGAAAAAACTGGAAAGATGGCCATAAAATTTGCGATACTTTAGTTATTCGGCTGATGTTCTAAACTCAAGCTACCGGGCTTGTCTGGAGCTAAAGATATTAAAATTCGGAACTTGCGGACCAAAAAAAGTTAGATTATCCGGTAGAAAATTCTCGAATTGGTTAGCATCTATTTAACAAGATCTTCCCAGTATAATGTTGAACATCTGTTCTGACGGATGTCTAATGTTTTGCTTTCGACATCCATTGAAACTGATGTTGAATGTACGACGTTGCACATCCATCCTACTGGACGTTTCAGGGATTTCGAGGAGTTCCCTAGATCTAGTAACTATGCAGTTATAATCGATATTCGCTTTTCACCCGTCGCGAAAAGAATCTATTTTCCATGTTTTCCCTCTGAGTATTAGACAATAATTTTCTCATAATTCCTGAGGTTGCTCAGAATTCATTCAGAATTATTGGTCAGTATTATTTCAACTTTATACGAGGAACATCTTGTCAAATAGATGTCAACCAATTCTAGAATTTTCTACCAGAAAATCTAACTTTGTTTGGTCCACATGATCAGAATTTTTAAATCACTAGCTCCAGACAAGCCCGGTAGCTTGAGTTGAGAAAATCAGCCGAATAACTCAAATACCGCAAATTTGATTGCCAACTTTCCCATTGTTGCAGCAAGTTTAGAGTATTTCAACGGAAAATCTAACTTTTTTCGTCGCATAATTAAGTTAAGTTAAGTTAACTTACCTAACCTAACTTCAATTAATCTTGGATTTTGAAAATTTTTCGCATAGTCAATCTTTGACTTACTTTTATAATAATTCAGCAATAAACATCGACGTGGATTGAGAAACTCGCGAAATGCGAATTTTTTTTCAACTACAAGCTTAACTAGGAAACTTTATACAAGAGAATTTATTTTTCTCCAATCCGGGACCTTGGTGGGTGCTGATTTTTGCATAGTCAATCTTTGACTTACTTATATCATAATTGAGCAATAAAAATTTGATCGCTAGAAAAACTCGCGAAATACAATTTTTTCTAAGCAACTAGCTTAATTCATTCAGAAGGCGATTTTCTTCATGAAAATTCAGTTTTCTCCAATCCGGGATCATGGAGAGTGCAGATTTTTTGCATAGTTAATCTTTAAATTACCAGAATCATAATTGAGCAATTACAAATTTGATCGCTCAATAAACTAGCGAAATACGAATTTTTTATTTAAACTACTAGCTTTTAATTCATTCAGGAGTCGATTTTTATTATAAAAATTCGGTTTTCTCCAATCCGGGACCATGGAGAGTGCTGATTTATTGCATAGTCAATTTTTAACTTACTGATATCATAATTGGGATATAAAAAATTTGATTCTTCAAGAAACTCACGAAATACGAATTTTTCTATCAGCTACTAGCTTCTAATTCATCCAGGAGGCGATTTTCTTCATAAAAATTCAGTTTTCTCCAATCCAGGACCATGGAGAATGCTGATTTTTTTTTCATAGTCAATCTTTGACTTTCTGATATCATAATTCAGCAACAAAAAATCTGATCACCAAAGAAACCCGCAAGATGCGAATTTTTATTTCAACTACTCGCTTAACCAGGCAACATTCACCAAGAAAATTTATTTTTCTCAGATCCCGAGTGATATTTAACATTGCGCTCTGCTTGCTCACTCTAGCGACAAAGTCATTTTTCGGGAAAACCAAAAGAGCGTTCGATTCCAAATTTGCACATTTCCTTTGCATTTCATTAAAGTATTATTTTGATATCAATATGATTATGCCTCGAGTAATATTCAACATTGTGCTCTGCTGGCTGACTCTAGCGAAAAAGTAATTTTTCCGAAAAACCAAGAGAGCAATCGACTTAAAATTTGCGCATTTGATTTGCATTTAATTGAAGGATCATTCGATATCAATATGATTATACCTCGTGTAATATTTAACATTGTGCTCTCCTGGCTGACTAGCGAAAAAATAATTTTTCCAAAAAACCAAAAGAGCGTTCGACTTCAAATTTGCACATCTAATTTGCATTTAATAAAAGGACAATCCGATATCAATATGATTATGCCCTGAGTACTATTGAACATTGTGCTCTGCTGGCTCACTCTAGCGAAAAAGTCATTTTTTCGAAAAACTACAAGAGCGTTCGACTTCAAATTTGCACATTTAACTTGCATTAAATCAAAGGATCATTCGATATCAATATGATTATGCCTCAAGTAATATTAAACATTGTGCTCTGCTGGCTCTATCTAGCAAGAAAGTCATTTTTACGAAATAACAAAAGAGCGTTCGATTTCAAATTTGCACATTTAATTTGCATTTAATTAAAGGATTATTTTGATATCAATATGATCGCGCTTAGAGTAATCATTAACATTGTGCTCTGCTGGCTCAGTCTAGCGAAAAAGCCATTTTTCGGAAAAACCAAAAGAGCGTACGATTCCAAATTCGCACATTTAATTTGCATTTAATTCAAGGATCATTCGATATCAATATTTAGTAATATTGATATCGAGTAATATTTAACATTTTCCTCTGCTGGATGACTCTAGCAAAAAAGTCATTTTTCGGAAAAACCAAAAGAGCGTTCGGCTTTAAATTTGCACATTTAATTTGCATTTAATTAAAGGATCATTCGATATCAATATGATTATGCCTCGAGTAATATTTAACATTGTGCTCTGCTGGCTGACTCTAGCGCGAACAAGTCATTTTTCCGAAAAAACAAAAGAGCGTTCGACTTCAAATTTGCACATTCAATTCGTATTTAATAAAAGGATCATTCGATATCAATATGATTATGCCTCTAGTAATATTTAACATTGTGCTCTGCTGGTTCACTCTAGCGGAACAGTCACTTTTCCGAAATACTAAGAGAGCGTTAAATTTAAAAATTGCACATTTAATTTTCATTGAATAAAAGGATCATTCGATATCAATATGATTATGCTTCGAGTAATCTTTAGCATTGTGCCCTGCTGGCTCACTCTAGCGGAACAGTCACTTTTCCGAAAAACCAAAAGAGCTTTCAATTTCAAATTTGCATATATAATTTGCATTTAATTCAAGGATCATTTGATATCAATACGATTATGCTTCAAGTAATATTTAACATTATGCTCTGCTGGCTGACTCTAGCCAACAAGTCATTTTTCCGAAAAACCAAAAGAGCTTTCAACTTCAAATTTGCACACTTAATTCGTATTTAATAAAAGGATCATTCGATATCAATATGATTACGCCTATAGTAATATTTAACATTGTGCTCTGCTGGTTTACTCTAGCGGAACAGTCACTTTTCCGAAAAACCAAAAGAGCGTTCAATTTAAAATTTGCACATCTAATTTGCATTTAATTCAAGGATCACTTGATATCAATATGATTATGCTTCGAGTCATCTTCAACATTGTGCTCTGCTGGCTCACTCTAGCGGAACAGTCATTTTTCCGAAAAACCAAAAGATCGTTCAATTTCAAATTTGCAGTTAATTTGCATTTAATTAAAGGATTATTTAGATATCAATATGATTATGCGTAGAGTAATCTTTAACGATTTGCTCTGCTGCCTCAGTCTAGCGAAAAATTAATTTTTCCGAAAAACCAAAAGAGCGTTCGATCTTAAATGTGCACATTTAATTTGCATTTAATTAAAGGATCATTCGATATCAATATGATAGTGCCTCGAGTAATATTTAACATTGTGCTCTGCTGGCTCACT
>JAPYZL010188158.1:0-17679 GCA_030522825.1 Platygaster orseoliae
TTTATTGAAAAAGTTTTTTGAATTAAAAAATACAATGAATGCGAAAAATCTGAAACATCACGAAAAACCTTACAAAATTTCTTTTAATTTAAAAATTTTTTCATTTTCAAAAATAAAAGAAAACCGCGAAAAACCGAAAAAACCGCGAAAAATCGTAAAAATCGCGAAAATTCGAAAAAAATCGAAAAAACCGCAAAATTCGCGAAAAACTGCAAAAGTGGGGGTGGGGGCTCGGGTGGGTGGAGGTGGGCGAGGGTGGGTGGAGGCCGAACTCTGGCAGGGGTGGGGGGAGTGAGCGGCGCGCGGGAGGTCGCGTGGGAGGTGGAGGAGTGGGGGGAGGCCGAACCGGCTTTGCCTATCTACTTATAATTGTTGAATGTAAACAACAATTATATTTTACAACATATTATACATATTATACTGAAGGAGCAGACTTCATATAATTCATTATATGCATTTTTCAGAATATTGGTTGCAACAGATCAGTAAGAAAAGCATTTTTTGGCAAGACCTGCGGATTTCTGTTGCAAAATACAGTGATTTTTTGCAGCGGTTTTCGCCTAAAACCACCGAAAACCGCTGAAAACCGTATTACGGTTCCAAGCGGTTTTCTGCCTTCCGCAAGGGAGGAGTGAGCACATTATATATCATGTGAATATTAGATGCTTATGGAAACATTTTGATGATTTACTACAGTGCATTTAAAATCTGGTCAAGACACCTGATGTTCTCATATGTACTGAGACATTCAGGATTATTAACCAGATGGAGATATTTATACCGGGTTTTGATTTAGTTTATCACGAGAATGAGGAATACAGGACCGCAGGTGTTATCATCAGGGATGTTAAAAAAATTCACGATAAAACATCACAATATGCATGTAAAATGCATGAAAAATGGCAAAAATTTGCCGAAAAGTATGCACGAAAAATCAAGCAAATATGTTGCAAAAATCAAGTAAATATGCTGCAAAAATCAAAAAAGATAGAAAATATGCCCTGATATTAAAAATGACACTTTTTTTATCTTCAATTCCGATGTGTTTGTTACAACAATTTATAATGTGTTGTATTAAATTTTCAAATAAAAGGTTACGTCTTTTGTCTGTGAAAATGTTTTTTAACACTGAAAATGACCGCTTAATGTTTGTGGATGTTATTGAACAGTATTTGAATAAATTTTATTTATTTGGTGAAAGCTTAATAATGAATGGGTCAGGGTCTTCGCGAATCACGCTGTTGTATACAATATTGCGCACATCTATAATTTTTTTCTATCCTGGACTTCGGTTCAGCACAGCGTCCCTTTTTTTCAAAAAACTTTTGTGCCTCATATTTTTTAATGTCTCGTGAATGTCTTCGACTATTTAAATACTTTTATGCAATGGCAGTCCTTGTGTCTCTAGTTTAATTGTGGCTGCTATAATTGGTTCAAAATTACTTTCGCTAAACGCTAAATCACTTTTTACACGCGAATTTTTGAACAATGTTTGAGCTGATTCCAATAGAAGCAGCATCTTCACTACCAAACTCGTCGATAACAGATTTCACAGCCGAAAAATGTGTTGCGTAATACAATCGCTGCCTTCAACCAAGTAGTCCAATGTGTTGTTACTGGCTGCGGTGGAAGCGGCAACTGTGGCAACTGTGAGTACTACTTACTACAGAATATATTCGAAGGATTTACTTTAAAATTCGATACAAAAACCGCTATACCTTGGAGAATACAGACTTTGAATTCGCGATCATGCTATTCACATCGGAAAACTGGCAACGAATGAATTCGGCTATTCGATGTAATCCATTTGCCAAACAAGTCAAACGTATCATTTTTGGATACAAAACTGAAAGAGCGGTCATAGTAGCAATCATGTACGCTGCGGCATCGGTTAATACCAGTAACACTTTGTTGTACTGTATGTCTGAATAAAATAAGAAATATTAATTAATTATTTCAATAAAATCAATAAACAAAGGAATAATTTTTAAATTATTTTCTACTCTTTGGCCACAACAACGACAAGGAGTCGTTAAAAAATGTCGCCATACTGTTTACATTTGCTACGTTCACTTCAGCCATATTTAATAAATAACATTTGCCTTTTTCTGGGTTGCTTTCGTCATCTACTAGTATGCCAAACACAAAATTCGTAATCATACGCATTTCCGTATCTGTTGTTTCATCGATTGAAACCTAAGTATATTTGCTTCCTGCTTTGACGCAAAGCTGTTCAATAATTTCCTCGTACAAGACAGGCACGTATTTTTATCGAAGCGTACTTTGAGTTGGAACTACTTTTCTTGTATAGTTTTCTACAAAACTGTAGATGCTTGGATGTGCGACTTTGTGAAGGTGCAAATAGGTGTCCTGTAAGTCAATTGAAGTCATATAGCAATCCTTAAACAATAAATTGCAGGCCGTTTTTATATTCTCCATCTTAAAGTTCGGAGCCTCTATTACTCATTAAGCGATTTAAAATTCAAGATAAATCTTTTCCCTCCCGATCGTTTATCAGCCAGAAAATAAAACGATAGAAATTGATCAGGGGCGAATTGTACTGGTTCGATGGCGCCTATTTTTTGTAAGCGAATTATTTTTGTCGAGCAGAAAGAAATGACACTTTTTCTCAACCTTGGTTCGTTCAAGGTGGGGCGAGGAGGTACCTATGTACCTCCTCGCCCTCGAGAGAAAAGGGATTTTATATACAATAACTGTTTCCAGAATGACTGGGTCTGAGGTAATTTTTAGCCAATTGTGGTAGAACAGTGTTAACCGTCCAGCGATACCAACCTATATGCTCGGTATTGGTAAAATCTGGGACGGGAGCTCGACCTGGGCCTCGTTGTTTGCTGCTTCCCTGTCTGACGAGAAGTCTGAGTTTTCTGGACAGGGGTTTTCGAGTTGAAATGGTTCTGTCTGGGTTGTTGTTTTGTCATTTGGTGAGTTTGTGGCTTTTGCAGCTGTTGCTGCTGTTGCGCCGGCTTCGTTGGTGCAAGAGAGGGGACGGCCAGGCTTCTGACTAGTTTTCCTGCTGCTGACGATTCTTCCATTTTTACCAAAAATTGCTCCCCGAACAGTTGTTTGTAAATTTGGAAACTTTCAAGGGCACTCTTCGCCGAAACTGACATCATCGGTGTTATTGGAGCTCGACGGGCTCTAATGATCTTATTTTGAACTAAGCATGTAATCCGGGTGGAGTCGCTGCTGAGTTCGAAAATTCTTTTGGAGTCCCATCCCCATCTGGTTTCAAGAGCTCCAACATTAACGACGCTTGCGCCGCAATAGCGCCTTACAGCAAAGTTTGAGTCGCTCACTGGTAGTTGTCTCGTCTGGTGCATGTCAGTGCAATGACATTTCGGACCTCAGAGTTTAGTTTTGTGGCCTTGCAGAGTAAAAAGTTCTCTGGAGCTGGATGTTTTTCAAAACAAAATCTTTATCCTCTTTTGACAAGCCGCTTGTCAAAATTTGGGTTCATTTTTCCGCAACCAAGTCGTGGATTGGTGGCCCTGCCGGCGCTTAGCGTATTTTCCCCCAGCATTTCCATTTTTAAATCAGGAATAGTTTTTTCGTGTTCTACTTCGAGCTGATCCACTGGATTGAGAGTGAAATTAACATTGCGAGGGCTCGTAGCACTCGTCGAATTGTTCGTGGACTCACCTCCTGGGTCGGCCTCTATAACATAATAAAGAAATCAATCGTCAAGCAATTTGTTCTCAATTTACGTTTTGTTTTTCTGGCCTGATCAAATTTCTAGAATTGATTCTACCCGAATGTGTCGTTTTTTAGTGTTTTTTTTTCTAGTTATGTTAACTTACGAGGCGGTTCCAGGTTCGAAACTTTTTGCAGTGAGGCCTTGACTGCGTCCAAAGGGGCGTCCATTTTTTGTTCTAGGCATGAAACTCGATGTTACGCCGAAACACTGAAAACCGTTGAATCTGAACGCGATCTCCTGCGCAATTACGCGCCCGTTTTTCGTAATTCCGTTCGTGACGTGATCGAGAGCGGTCCCGAGACCGAACGCGTGTTCGTTTTGGCGATTCAGACACATCTTTTTTGCGAAATTTGTTTCTCTCGAAATCAGACGCAACTTGTTGTTTTGGGAACAAGAAACACAATGAGCATGGACGCGCACGCGTGCACGGACGTGCTGTGCCAGCGCGCGAAAGCTTAAAATTTCGGTGGGCTTTGAAATGCCTCGGCTGCATTGAGTATGCAGGAAAAAAAATTTTTAGCCGTTGTCATTGATATTTGTATAATAATAACAATTTATTTCTAACAGTACATTCGAGATGCAAAATTTCACGACAATAAACAATTGCGTTGAGCGACCTCTAAATATTGATCGATTTTGTTCAAATTTTGATAGAATTTTTTTCACTTGATACTCTTTCAGAATTCGAGTAGTCTCCCATAAAATTCAAAAAAATTTTTTTTTGTTTTTAGCATCTCTCTATTGTGCAACCTTTATCAACTATCAAGGTAAATGAAAGTTATTTACAGACTATATAACACAAAAGTACGATCAGATTAAAACGAGATCAAATCTAAACCAAAGGTAGATCACTCACAAGGAAAGGATCCCAGGTCGAAATCACCGATTACCGTAATTTTTGGATATGTTTCGGAAATTTGAAAACTCAGACATAATTTTTTTGTATCGACTGTATAACGGTTTTAGGGTTTATTTCAACCTCCTAAATTTAGGCGTGTAAAATGCTGCTTTTCGTGTATCTCATAAACTTATCATGATAATTGAGCGAAATTTCCTTTGAACTTAGTATTACGATAAAAACTAAAAAAAAAATTTGTATAGAATTTTCCATCCCAATATAGAGGATGAACCATCCCCGTGTTTTTTTGTTTTCTTCGGGAAAAATTTAATTTTTTCCCAAAAATTCTGAAAAAAAAATAAATGTGCATTATTCAAAAAGAAAAATTCGCATGATTTTGCTTTTCACCCCTAAAAAATTTTTAAGGGATTAACTACTCCCTTTTTTATGTATGGTCTCTGATCAAGAGTGTGTAGCAGGACGATAGTTGAATTTCAGTAATTTCAGTTTCGAAATTATTCCAAGATCACAAGAAAGTGAAAAGAGTCTGCCGATGGAATTTCAACCCTACAAAGGGGGTGAAAACTACCCCTAAACGACGTTAGGTAAGGTAAAATGTCTATTTACTTGGGATAAATTATGAAATAATATACATCATACTTTTCTCCGATAGAGGACTGACATAAAGATAAGTCGAAAAGTGTCACCCAAAGAAGTTATTTACCCCAAAAAATTCACAAGGGGCTAACAACCAAAAGGGTAGTTACCTCCTCTATTGCGTATGGCCTAAAACCGAGTGTTTTACAGAAGCTGATAGTAAAACGTCTTTACTTTTAAAAACACTTTTTAGTACTGAAGAAGATATGAAACTCAAAAAACGAAATATCAAAACTATAAATGTGGTGAAAACTACTCCTAGCCGACAGTATTGCTGAAAAATGTCGCTAAATGAAGAAAAAATTTAAAAATATACGTGGTACCTCTCTCTCAGGAGGAACTAATATAAAAAAAGTCGTAAAATTTTACTGAAAAAAGTTGGTCACTCCAAAAAATTCTCTAGAGTTATCTCCTTAAAAACATTTTGGGGGTGATTGCGTATTACCTAAAAACAGAAGTTTGCCAGAGGATAATAGTAAAATAATGATTATCTGTTTCAAATCACCAGAAAATATTAAATTTCAGTAACGAAATTTTGCACCCTATGAATGGGGTGAAAACTACGCCTAACCAAAGGGATTTCAGAAAAATGCCGCTAAATGTAGAAAAGATTAAAAAAACAATAGTATTTCTCTCTGATGAGAGAAACTCAAATCACATGAATATCGGTAGAAAAATTTTACTGAAAAAATTTATTCTCTCTTAAAAATTCCTCACAAGGGAAGCGTTTATTTCATGATATAAACATCGCTGTTATAAAATCAATTTTAATTTTTAAATTGTCACTATTCTCAAGTTTGCATAATCTGCTGCAACCGTTATAATTATTTTCATGTGTGTTACGACGACATCAAAAAAATTTACCTTACAGGTGAATCCACTGGTTTTTCAATTTTAGCATCATAGTTCAGCGGTGTTAAAAAATATGAATAAAAATGACTGTGTATAATACTTAGCAATATTGCTTGATTATTGTGCAAATATTATAGAGAATAATTGTGGATTTTTATTATTTATGGTAAATCATTTTCTTTTGTCATTATACTGTTTACATAAACATTCTTCGACTGTGAGGGTTTACATGGCAGAATAAGATTTTTGTTGAAAACATGATGTTTTAAAAAGAGTGTGAATCAATGACTATTTAATGCTCCCCTTCCGAAAAAATCACGTATTTAGACATTTTGACGGTAGTTACTCGAAGCTAGCAGTTTCCAAATATTCGAGGTTGAAAACATTACAAAGTAAGATTGGGAAAATTGTGGTCATTATCAGATTTTTCCTGTATGAAGAGAAATTTATTTAAAAAGTTGGTAATTAATAATAGTTCTTGTCCCTTCCATAAAGATCGAATTTTGTCACTAGACTTTTTTTTCAAGCAGTCATATGATACAAGAAATGAGTATGTACTGGCATTTCCTATTGGCTGTGAAACATACTTTTTTTCCCGCCATACGCAACTAAAGGATGTTTACACCCTTGGGAATTTTTGAGAGAGAATAAATTTTTTCATTAAAATTGTTCTACCGATATTCATGTGAGTTGAGTTTCTCTCGTCAGAGAGAAATACCATAGTTTTAAAAAAATCTTTTCTACATTTTTAACAGCATTCTTCTGAAATCCCTTTGGTTAGGCGTAATTTAACCCTTTTCATAGTGTGAAAAATTTCGTTACTGAAATTTAATGTTTTCTGGTATTTTGAAACGGATAATCATTATTTTACTATTAGCTTCTGGCAAACTTCTGTTTTTAGGTCATACGCAATCACCCCCAAAATGTTTTTAAGGTTTTTACTCTAGAGAATTTTTGGGGGTGACTAACTTTTTTCAGTAAAATTTTACAACTATTTTTATCTTAGTTTCTCGTGAGAGAGAGGTACCACGTATATTTTTTAATTTTTTCTACATTTATCGGCATTTTTCGGCAATACTGTCGGTTAGGGGTAGTTTTCAGCCCATTCATAGGTTTGAAATTTCGTTTTTCGAATTTCAGATTTTTTTCAGTATTTAAATAGTAGATTGTGTACCAAGGCCGAAAAGTAGGCTTTTGTCGTACAGGCAGAATTTTCAGTTCGAGGCAAGCACAGGCGTGATTTTCAGTACGAGGGGAGTACGGGCGTGATTTTTCAGCACGATGCTAAAATAAAATTTTTGAAATTTTTTGAAAAAATTTTTGAAAATTTTTGGATTTTTCGAAAAAATAATAAATTAAAAAAAAAAAAATTTTTTTGAAAAAAAATTTTTGGAAAACAAATTTTTTGAAAAAATAGTTCTTTGAAAGGAATGAATTTTTTGGAAAAAATTTTCATTTTTTTTTAAACGTGTTTTTTGCTCCAAAAAAACAAGAGGGATCAAAAAACAGCTACATGCACAACGAAACAGCGCACAGCCATTTACTTTTCCGGCCTAGGCCGGTAAAGTACTTACTTTACCGACCTAGGCCAGAAAAGTAAGTACTATACGCCAAAAGGCTACTTTGCGTAGGCTCTCTGAGTACGAAATACTTTATTTTGCGGAGTGTTTAGCAAAAAGTGTTTTTAAAGGTAAAATCACCGACGTTCTACTATCAGCTTCTGTAAAACACTTGCTTTTAGGCCATACGCAATAGAGGAGGTAACTACCCCTTTGGTTGTTACCCCCTTGTGAATTTTTTTGTGTAAATAACTTTTTTGGTGACACTTTTTGACCAATGTTTATTTTTAGTTCTCCATCGGAGAGAAATATGATGTATATTATTTCATAATTTGTCCCAAATAAATAGGCATTTTACCTTACCTAACCACGTTTAGGGGTAGTTTTTACTCCCTTTGTAGGGTTTGGATTCCATCGGCCGACTCTTTTTACTTTCTTGTGATCTTGGAATAACTACGAAAGTGAAATTACAGAAATTTAACTATCGTCAGGAGGAGCATACTCTTGATCAGAGACCATACATAAAAAAGCGGGTAGTTAAACCCTAAAAAATTTTTTAGGGGCGAAAAACAAAAACATTCAAATTTAATTTTTTTTTCAGAATTTTTGGTAAAAAATTAAATTTTTCACGAAGAAAACAAAAAAACATGGGGGTGGTTCATCTTCTATATAGAGGTGGAAAATTCCATAAAATTTTTTTTCTAATTTTCTATCGTAATACTAAATTCAAAGAAAATTTCGCTCAATTATCATGATTAGTTTCTGTGATACACGAAAAGCAGCATTTTACACGCTTTAATTTAGGGGGTTGAAACTACCTCAAAAACCGTTCTGCAGCAGATGAAAAAAAAGTATG
Source organism: Platygaster orseoliae (assembly GCA_030522825.1). Lineage (NCBI taxonomy): Eukaryota > Metazoa > Arthropoda > Insecta > Hymenoptera > Platygastridae > Platygaster > Platygaster orseoliae. Next base: position 8,478 of record JAPYZL010188158.1, read on the forward strand.
TCTTAGTTTTCGAATCTCCAAAACATATCCAAAAATTACGGAAGTTGGTGATTTCGATCTGGGACCCTTTCCTTGCCAGTAATCCGAACACTTTGCTAGGGGAGCTTATCAAACATGAATTCTTCAAAAGCTCAGTTTTTCATTAGAAAGCCTTGCGTCTAATACTTGTATAAAAATTAGAAATTTTCTTATTTGAAATCTTTATATTTATATCTTCCTAAAACTTAAAATTGCTCTCTTCAGATACCTTTAATTTTCATTGTATCTCGGACCGAATCTTTTAGTTTTCAAACTGAATTGACACGTTCGACGTACCAATGCAGTACAGTTTATGTATTCTAAGTATGCTTTCATATATTTTTGCTCTAAGCACGTCAATTTAGAATATATGTATATATTTTTATCAATAGCAAACGCAAATTCGTAATTTCGATTTGTATCAGTAAAGTACGTTGCTCATTCCTGCGTCGCAGTATTAAAATGATTCAATTAGAGTAAAATGTGTTACAAATTTTAGATACTTAAACTGAAATCTCTGAATAGTTTTTATTTTAACATTGAAATTATACTGGGAATGTTACATTTTTTATTATGAAATCATCATATAATTCATGATTTGCTGTTCTGATTGCTGAATTATCAAATCAATTAGGAAAAACGGTCTCTCGGAGCCAATAGTTGACAAGAAATTCAAATCAAATTTTTTTATGAATGTAGCCAATTATTGATCGCTCGGAACTTAATTTATTTAGAATTAAACTACCAAGAGTCGATTTATATGAGATTATATCTCTTTATTTAAGCTTTCGATACTGTATCTGGATCCTATTCAGGAGTCTATTACAAATAAATAACAAATCACTTCCATTTACAGTATATGAATCATAATGATAAGAAACTATGAAAAATGAAAATTACCTGTTTCACCATGTAGGCGAATCGCAAAATCACACTAACAAATTAACACATCGTCAAAGGACCAAAAATCAAGGACACGGTCGTAATATTTTGATATGTGATAATTACATGTCACATATATGTCAATTCCCTCACCAAAAATCAAAATCGTCTAGGTCATGTCCATATTGTGTTAGAAGGTGCATTATCAAATCTCATTAGAGTCCCTAGTCTTAAATCGTTACAAGTGAGCAAGGAAGTGATAAGAAGTAAACCAGATTAAAACAAAAAAAATCAAGACTCTTTTTTATATAACTCAGTAACTTATCATAAATGACATTCAGATTCTTTCTATCTGTCTGCCTATTAATATTATTACGTACAGATTTCTTTATGTTAATCATCCCCGCCATGCATCTTTTAAAATAATTATTCTCTCTGTCCAAAATCTGTGCCTTCTTCCATTTGAAACCATGATCTTAACTCAGTCTATGTTCAGTGATCACGGAATGCGTGGTCATGGCGTGATTAATATTATTCCCGTCTTCCCCGATTCGTGTGTACGATTTCCTCTTCGTTTCACCTACGTATATTGCGTCACGAAAATCACAATTCAATCTATAAACAACCCCTTATACATCTCCCTTTAGTAATCTGTCTTTACAGTTCTTTATGACTTTCATGTTACTTCTATTATTTATTTTTTTTACAACTTTAAATCCATTCTTCCGAGAAATATTATTCATTATATGCGCAAACTATCCAATAAAAGGTAATTTTAAAAAATTAGGGCAATCTACTTCCTTATTTTCACATCTGTTATAATCAATATCCTTATATCTCAGTATCTGTCTTTGACGATCTTTTATAATCTTTGTATAAAATTCTTCTGAACAGTTATTTTCTAGCAAAACTCTCTTTTACTTTTTTAATATTCTGAACGTGAAACTTCTTGTTATAACTGCAGCTTTCTGAGAACGGGGATGTTTTGAGAAAAACCGCGAGAAGCGCGATCCGCAAGAAAGCCTTGAATCAGCGTTTTCGATGGGAATCGTCGCGCAAAAACGTACTCACGGTATTGAGGGCACGGGAATTTGATAAAAGTACGCGCCCGCAACGCGTCCGCGGTCAATCGGAGGGTACATGTCAGAGAATCATGGCTGAGTCAGTCCGTAATTAGTCCAAATAGTGAGATTCGCGTGGAAAATCCGGTCTCGCGCAACATTTGTAAACCCGACTAGGAATTCATGAACCCCGCGTTCGAGTGAACCGCATTTTTTGGACTTTTGCTAAAATAAACAGAACTATTAGAAGAGTGCGTGCCTTTTTATGGATTTATCCTCACAAGTAATTACCAACAAAATTCAACGCTCTTCGCCGGCTACCTAGTGCGGGTTGAAACATCTGTAGGCGGACCAACTACTCCGAAGGGCGCGACCAAGGAGGTCGTCCACAACGAGCGGACCTCAGAACATTTATCAAATTATTTATATTGTAACGTCGCGGATTTACGCCCGGCGTTACATATAAATTGGTGGCAGTGGAAACTACCGATAGCCGCGAAACGAGCAGCGAATCGTGTTTTTCCCGAACTTTTTAATTTTTTCAGTTTTTTCGTGTTTTTCTCGAATTTTTTAATTTTTTAATTTTTTCTGTTTTTTTTTTTTTTTGTTTTTCGAACTTTTTAATTTTTTTTTTTTTTTTTTTTTTTTTTTTTTTTTTTTTTTATTTTTTTTTTTTTTTTTTTTTTTTTTTTTACTTTTTTTTTTTTTTTTTTTTTTTTTTTTTTTTTTTTTTTTTTTTTTTTTTTTTTTTTTTTTCTTTTTAATTTCTTCGGTTTTCCGGTGTTTTCTCGAACTTCAATACGAATTTTCGATCATACTCGGAATCAAAGTGCGCGAAAAAAAATGAAATTTGATAAATAAAAGGCGCGCCGGTAAAAGAAAAAAAAAGAACTGAAAAAAGTTAATAAGAAAAAGAACAGGGAAAATGAAAGTGTTCAGGACGAAAATGTGCATCAAAGCAACAAATAAGAGACGAGGGAATAGGAAACAACCCTTATACAAGCCACCAGGAACACCAACCCCAAAACCAACCCTCAACCAAAGTAGCAGCAAAAAAACTACTTTACTAGTTTTGGAATTAAGGAATTCAATCGAAGATCGATATTTTTTGGCAAAGATGAAAATTATGGTGATTTTTTGGCTGGTTAATTTTATTGTGGATAGTGACAATGTAAATTTTTGAATATTTGACAGTAGTAAGTGATTATCGGTAAGAGGCTTTATTTTTTAAAAAATGATTTTAATGCGTAACGAAGTGATTAAGTTGGAAATCTGCCAAGAATTTTTAATGAAAGGATCGACATAATGATAGTTAAGATCACTATGAAATGATAAATAAAATTAATAGGAAGTTTTTTTTTTGAAACATAAAGATGCTGAGGAATTTGGGCTCTGCTGCGAAATTTATTGGATTCGCTCGTGATTTATTTGTATAATAATTATGTGAATATAAAAATTAGAATTCGTTGCTGTTCTTTTTGCTTGAAATTTTTATATCAAATGTGAATCAATTATGTTCGATAAAATATAAAGAAATACATAACACAATCGAACCTAAATATGAAGAAATTAAATTGAATTGACTTAAATTTGTTCCAAAGAAAAAAGAAAAAAAAATTAATACTCTTAAAATGAATGAAGTTCTAATAATTAGGTAGAATAAAAAAAAATGTTTAGAATTGTATTCTGGTTGAGCAGAATTTCTTTAAAATGTTGACATTACCAATAATTTGGTGTTGAAGCAAATAAAATTATAGAAGAATTTTTCAAACTAATGAAATACTCGTCAAAGTGCACCATGTTTTAGTCATTTTTGAATTTCGCCATCGACGAGAAACTTTAACTGTAGAACTCTAGCCCTTGAAAATTTTTAACTAGATTATCACATTCGTGGCGCTACATAGGTTTATTTTGGTTACGGGTAAGCCGAGAAAACCCAGGATATAGTAAAGGGTAAGCCGAGAAAACCCATGACAGTTACGGGTAAACCAAAAAACACAAGAGAATGAATTATGTTAGGGCAATTATAGTCGCAATGCATATCGATGGTCTATAATTTTAAAGGTTTTGTGGGAAAATAATCTAGAGGTTTTTACAGGACAAGACACAACTAGTATGGCGAGTTTACGAGAAATGCTAAAATGATTTATTCATGGAAAAAAAGACTTACTAGTAAAGGGAGAAGGGAACTATGGTTACCGGTAAACCAAGAAAACCCATGAAAGTTTTTTATAGCATGGGTAAATCAGAAATCCTGAATTTGAAAAGAGAAGAAAACCGTGCACTTGTGACTTTAAATGGAAATTGGAAAAGAGAAGGACAAGGCATAAAGGAATAATTTGTTTGAAACGAAAAGCGATATAGAATTTAATAAAAAAGTGATTTTATTTAAAATTATAACTTAATGAGAGTCTAGTGATATAAAAAAAAATTTAATACATATTATGCCAAAATAACAGATAACCGAATCTGAATGAGAATACATGTAATACAAAAGGAAAAAAAAGGTATATTCATATATTTGAGCGCAAATGAACCAGAACTGTACAAAGTCAATGATACAGAGTAGAAGACGTAAAAAATATAGAAATTCAGAAGTATATGTTTAATTTTTCTTACAAGATCTGGAATCAAACATTCAGTGAAACATTTGAAATTTTTAAAAAAATATTTTGAGCAGGGGTCAGTAGGGATACAGAAATATAAACTCAGTAATCCTAAAAATCAATTGTTTATTCATTGATATTTAACAGAATGGCAATCGAACACAGTAAAAATTGGGGATATTCAGTAAGAGTACTTTGAATAGATTTGAATCAGACAAAAGGCAAAAATAGAAATAATAATTCAAACAAAATTAAAAAAAAAAAAAGAAACTAAATCGAAATCGCAATAGACATTGTAAATATTAAGGATTGAAGATAAGAAAAGAAGCAATTTAAACTTGTAGGTTCAAAAATGTGAGAAAAAGGAGACAATTTTATGAAACGTTACGAAAAACATTAATAAAAAAAAAACATATTTTTAAATAAAATCTTCATTAACTTGTCCATAATCTTTAACAAAAAAAAGGTAAAATATATGAATTCTTTTTAGTAACTTAACACTGAAATTGAAAACGACTTTCGAAAATTACGAAATATTTTGATTTTTTATTCAGCTTTGTAAACGATTGATATAGAAAATGAAAATGAATAGGGGAGAGTGGTCCTAAGTCGCCACTGTGGGCTAAGTCACCACCCTTGCGTTTCTCAGAGACGGCGTGGGTGTTAGCTCTACAATTTTGTAGGACAGGTTGGTAGCCATGAACGTAATTTAACATAACAATTAGCAAAACGGTTTCCGTTTGACAGCGTCGGTGCAGTTGAAAATATTTGTGTATCCGAGATTCCATTTTCTTCCAGTTTTCTGAAGCAGCTACACGTATGTAATTATTTCGAATATTTTATGAAACAAGGTGTGTTTGTTTCTTTGTTCCTTCAGCTTTCGTCTGTTAAAATCGATTTTTAATTCAGATTTGTGTTTCATGCGTAACATCGTGAAAAGTGTAAAAAATCGTAGTGGTCCTGAGTTGCCACCTTTCGGGTGATCCTTAGTCGCCGCAATTGGAATCGTCGTCACAGATGATCAATGCAATGATTGAAAAAGACGCAATGGATCATTTAAATCAGTCTGCCACTTCGTCTAAGTCACTTCTAAATGCTACCTTAGAAAATCTGTTACCATTTCCGAAGGCACCACCACGTAAAACGACAGGCAAACGAAAACCAGGACGAACAACATTTTCAACTTCTGATGCCGAATTCGACCGTATCGTCAACGAAGAAGAACAGCGTCGTCAAGGCAGTACAGAAAAAAAAGCAAGAGGACGACCACGAAAAAACAACTCGAAAAAAGAACCATTCAAATAAAGACGAGAACGCCAGTCCCCGCAGCCTTCCACAAGTACTCCGCAGCTACGTTCACGCCTGCCACGGAGTTCGGAAGGCCCAAAGTACTCCGGCTGTGATGATGACTATGCGTAATCGCTCTCATTTTTTAATTATTTTTCTTTTTTTTAATACTTATATTTTACGATAGTACAAATAAAGTGTAATTAATAAAGTATAATTAATAAAGTTGTATTACCATATAATTATAATTACACACATTGTATGTCAATGAAAATAATGTCGATGCGTCTATTTTCTCCCTAAACCTACTCAACTTACTATTTTCTTGGAATCAAGGGTACAAAAACTAGGTGGCGAATAAGGACCAGGGGGGTGGCGACTTTGGACCACCATTTTCAGAGATGCAAGAAATCTACTGTTTTTATATACGCTGCTAAGCGACCGTAAAAACCACTCTAAGCCGCTCCGAATGGCCTAGAAATGAAGGCAAGAGTTGTTTTAACGTGATTTAACACCGAAAATCACAAAAAAAAAACACTGTTCAGTATTTTTTCTGAGACATGATCCTTACTGTGGCGACTTAGGACCACTCTCCCCTAAATATTCAGATAAGAAAATGAATCGAAGTGAACATATATAAATAAAGAAAATTTTTATTTTTTAAGACATAGAAATAACAGGTAGAAACCTATCTTGTAATTATTATTTTTTTTTTAATTGAAAAACAAAAACATCTATCTTTTTCTTTCAAAAACGCAACAGAAAGAAAAAATAGTAAATAATGCGTTAAGAATGTCGAATTGAATAATAATTGAATAATTTGTGACATTCAAAGAGCAAGAAAATAGTTCATTGCCAAAGAACAATATGATATATGTAAATTAGGACAAAACTTTTCAAGAAAAAAAAAGAATCATGATCAAATATTTTTTCAAGTCAATTGACAAATTGTTCAAAAGACAAGTTTAGTCTAATAATTTTGAGTCAATAAACAAATTTTAAAAAAAGGAAAAAGCCTGAAACATAATTTATTAATTTTAAATCAACCAGAAAATAAATACTAAATACCTAATAAATACCTAATGTATAATAAATGAGAATATAATCGATTAATTTAAGAATCAAAGTGAAAAAAAAATAATTTCGCTCAATCTTTTTTTTTAAGTCAATCGAAAAAATTCTCCAAAACAAAAGTGCAGTCTAATAATTTTAAGTCAATCGTCAAATTGAAAAAAAAAAGAAATCCTGAAATATAATCTTGTAATTCTAAATCAATCAGAAAATATAGTATATTTTTTAACTAGGGCCTAAGGCGTGACTTTTTGGGCGAGGGCCATTTATCTGCCGAGGCGTAGCCGAGGCTGATAAATTGGTCCGAGAACAAGGCCACGCCTCAGGTTCCAGTTACAAACGATATTTTTTGCAAAATTCGCACGAAAAAGTGCTTATCGCACCTGAAAATCAAGTCGGAGGGGGTGCATTTCCGACACGGCGCACCGCGCGCAAACGTGTATAAGATTTACGTCCGTTGCACTTGACACTGGTTAACACGTATCACGAAACCCGATTTTTGCGTGTTTTTCACTTTTTCACTCGCGGTTGCGACACAGTGGCGATTGTTGTTTACGTTTCCCGTTTGATTATTTTGGTCAACGCGAGTATACACTGAACAACGGCGACCATTTTGAACCTGAGTTTGCTTTCTCTCTCCCTCTCCTGATTGGGTAAGAAAGAGAAAAAAATACATACCGACGCATGCTTGCGCCATTAGCGATAATATTGTCCCTGGTTGCCTGTCGGTAATAAAAACTATCCCTAGGTAATAAAAGGTAAAAACACGCAATAAAAAATGACACCCATATCGAAATGAACGAAAACAAATCGCCGGTCGGAAATGCACGTCCTCCGTGTTTGTTTTCAGGTGTAAGAAGCACCTTTTTTGTGCATGTTTTGCAAAAAATAGTATAATGCCTGAAAAATGAGAATATAATCAATTAATTTCAGAATCAAATTGTAAAAAAAAAAAAATTACGATGAAAATTTTATTTATTATAATCGGCAAATTGAAAAAAAAAGAGAAAGCCTGAAATAGAATCAATTATTAATCAATTAGGAAAAAAATAATATCATAATGAATTTAATAATAATAAAAAAAATTAATAATAATGAAAAATAAGAATATAATCAGTTATAATCGATTAGTTGGGAAGAACAAGAAAACAAAAAAAAATTATTTTGTACATTTGATTAGTTTTAAGTCAGTCATGCCTAGAAACAAAAATATAACTAATTAAATCTAAATCAATCAGGAAATGAGCAATATAATGCCTAGAAAAAAAACTTAATTAACTTATTATAAATAAACCAAAAAAAAAAAAAAATTAAATAACCGAATAAATTTGAAGTTAAAGTAATCAAATGATTTTGAAACAATATAACCAGAATAAATTTAAGATAGACTTCAAGAAAATGAAAGGAGATTATAATAAGATAATTAAAAGAAAAACATAATCGAATAAATTTGAAGTTAGAGTAATCAAATGATTTTGAAACAATGTAACCAACAAAAATTTAACACAGATTACAAGAATAGAAAGGAGAATATAATCAGATAATTTTAATTAAAAAAAAAAAAGGAAAAAAAGGAAAAAAATATAACCTAATAAATTTGAAGTGAGAGGAATTGAATAATTTTGAAACAATATAACCAGAATTAATTTGAAACAGACTTCAAGAAAAAGAAAGGAGAATATAATGAGATAACGCTTACGGAAAAAACCGTCAACTTTTGACCGTTTACGGTCAACATTGACCGTCCAGGTTGGTTGACCGTTCACGGTCGAAGTTGATGGTTCGCAAGTATAAAATTTTTTGCTAAAAAAAATTTCAATGAAAATTTTGTTGTTGTTGGAAATATATACACTTTCTGTGGAAGAATAATCTATAATACTGAAAAATGCAATCCCGGTTACCTAGCAACACCACAGTTGATCTTACCAGGACTTTAACCTACAAACTTTCTATTACTAACCCTACCTACCTAACCATTACTCTATCGAACGCGTATACACACCGATGAAAATAAAAAGGCTAAGTTCGAGAGAAGCTTCGTACAGTGGCATGTTTTTAAATAAAAAATATACTAACAAGGGCTTGAATAATTCATGGTCTTTGTTAAAAAAAAGCTTTAAGAAATCCAAACATGTTTCAATTGGAAACCTGTATATGGATCATTCTACGGGAGCCGTCAGTGGTTACAACGCCATATTGACGTTCTATTATTGCGAGGTTTACGTCAAGTTTGAAACAAGGTACTGACACATTAGGCTTTGGTTTTGTTGGCAACAA
>JAPYZL010188186.1:0-12181 GCA_030522825.1 Platygaster orseoliae
TAATGATCGAAAACAATGTTTCCGGAAAGTTAATTACCCTTTTGACTCTGCTTATGTACCGAACAAACATATTCTTAACAGATTTGCATAATATTGCGAAGAGATAATTTTTTTCATTTTTGCCACAGAAATTGCGTTTTGACCCTAAGGTGGACACTTAGACAAAATATGCCTTCATCACTTATGAAATTTAGTTGGATTGCGTGCAATGTATGTAAAAGAGAGATGCACTTGAATTTTGTCAAAATGTGCGGCTCTTGGTACACTTGTTCTGAGTGTAACTCAGATTATTCGAATTAAATCTTTTTTTGTCCATTTAACATTTGGTATTCACTTATTTTATTATAAATTTCCTCATCATAAGGATTCGATGTAATTTCAAATGAAGAATATCGAAGATTAAATAAAATAATCGAAACATGAATTTTCGGATTATTTTTATAACTTTTGGAGTGAATTTCTCGAAGGTGTCCACCTTGGGAGACCTTTTTTTAGTCTAAATTTTTTAATATTTTTGAGATCAAATAAAACTTTTGTCACATTGATGGTATCGGAATTGTGTTTCATGAACAGTTAGCTTATGAATTAAGGTTTTACGAAATGTATAATTGTACAAGATATGTACTGCTGTTTGGATTTTACGACCATTTAAAAGATTGGTGTCCACCTTGTGGTACTCTCCCCTAATAATATTCTGAAATTAAAATAAAATAAAAATAGCGAACTGAAAGTAAAATAAAATCTATGTATTTATAAGATTTTTTTTATTGTTAGTCAGTCATTTTTCATTTTCATAGTCGATTTTCACAACTTTGTATAAGCACACCCAATATCATACAAAATTGGCACTATTATTCAATTTGTAGATAAAGCTGTTATATTATCATATAAAATATTTAACGATAGTAGCACCAAAAGAAAAAAAAAATTTTTTCAAGAGAGAATAAAAATTCTAAAAAGTAATGCAACATATAATCTGTAATAGAATAAAACTTAAACAAAAAAAGTAAAGACTACAATAGATAAGTTACAAAAGTGTTGGTGGTAATAAATAAAGAATTATTTAGATTAAGAGTTCATATAATTTTTAATGCAAGTTTCTTCATTTTTAATATCATATATAATTCATCTGACGATCAATTATTTTAGGAGCCAATTTCCTGAAAATCCACAATGGGAATGATAAAACAATCATTTCTTTAAGCTTTCGTTATATATTTTGCCCTCATCAGGAAATTATCGATAACGTCACTTATAAAAATTTAACTGAAACATAATCTTATGGTTACATAAATCATGAGAAAAATAATCTTCCTTACATCGTACGATGCAGTAGGTACACCGAGCAAATTTTCTCAATGCGCTGCATGAAACGATGTAACAAAGATTGTTTTTCTTATGATTTATTTATACAGCCATCAGATTATGTTCAAGTTTAATTTTTATAAGTAAACTTTTCGATAATTTCCTGATGATGGCAAAATATATACCGAAATCTCAAAGGAATAATTCTTCTATCATTTCCATTGTGAATTTTCAAGAAATTAGCTCAAAAAATTCATCATTATACAACCTAAAAGTTGATATAGTATAATTAATAAAATCTCTACTTACATGAAAATAACAATTATAAATTTTAAAAAAGATAAAATTTTGTGAAAAAATTATTTACTTTTGACTGATTTATCATCACACAATTCATTGTCACATTCAATCCAGTAAATGATACGAAATAATTGATATGATTCATGTACTTGAATTTTTGAGAAATGTACTTTGACCTTTCAATTTAAACATATGTAATGTGAAATATAATTACATATTTATTTAAAAAAAATATATAATATTTCAATATAATTGAAAAATTATTAAGAAATAATTCAATAAATTCCAAAAATCGAATTGCTCCGTTTATATTTATATAATAAAATAAAAGGTATTTATAAATATATAATATAAAGAAATAATTCATTATATATACAATAGTTAATTGACAAATTAAATGATATAATGAAAAAAATTAAAATTTTATAAAAATATAAATATATTATAAAATATAATTAAAAATACATATGTAATGTCTTTGACCTTTCAATGGAAACAATTAATGATTATTTGAATTATCATTATTTGATGTAGGTCTAACGGCACCCACACTAAAACGTAATCCGTGGTTGCAAGCCATGTATTTTGGCAAAAACACTGAAATCCACAGCCTACTTCAGTTGATTGAAGACAGCTTTAATCCATGCTGGTGTTGCCAAATCATTAAATCCACAAGATACCTTAAATCCATGGCTCACCTCCAAGGATTCAATGATTTTTATCTAAGTCACGGAATAATTTTTCTGGTCACCCAAGTGATTTTGATTTTTATAAAAAAATAACAAAATTCCTATAAGAATGAGAAATTTTTTATAAGAATATCTGTTTCTTATAAAGTCGACTTTCAAAATTTTTTATAAAAAAAATTGTAATAAATGTAATATACAAATATAAAAAATAAAAAAATATATAAAAAAAAACAACCAGTAAATAATAACTCGGTGAAAAAAGTTGGGTCGTATAATTAAGTAAAATGTCAATATTTGATAATAAAATCGATTATCGATTCCTATTGATAACAATCAATTTAAATCAATCGTCAATTTTCATAAGAAAAAAAGTTTTTTTTTTGTTAATTGCTTCTACTTTTAAGAAATTTTATTTTTTAACTATCAATGAGTGGGGGTGGTAGGTTTTGAAATATCCATTATTATCAACAAATTTCATATAATTTAATTTATAATAATAAAAAAAAATAATCAAATATACTACACTGCTATCACTATTATGATTTTTTCATCTTATTATTTTTTACCAAGATTTAAATTGTATTGAAAAAAGCATGGAAGAAATCTATTTAAAATTATTATTAAATAAGTTTAAATTTATGTTGACCTTGTTACACACGAAAAAATAAATAAATGTCGCAAATGCCAAATGGTAACCCTCAAAATTAAACTCACCATTGTTAATCAGTATTCGAAATCAAAACAGAAGAAATAGTAACATTCACTTTAAAAGAGTGGTTGATTCAACGTTTTGGGAAAAAGCAGCACACGAATATTAATTATGCCGTTTTTACGGAGTTGACAAATATTAAAATGAACGCCGCAAGTAACAATGGTAACAATTTCTTCGTACAGCTTCGTAAAAAATCGTAAACAAGACCTAACCCTCAAAATAATATTTAGCGGGAAGCACGTAGAACTAGAGATCCTCAAAATAGAGAGATTGGCCACTGTGTATACAAGCTCTGATTGGTTCGGACTGGAAAATGGCCGCCCCAATGTTTTTGACATTGACGTCATACCTAACCTAACGCGACAGCAACTTGTGTGATTGCAGTAGTTCACGCATGCACGTAACACTCTCACAGTCCGCCATTTTCCAGTTCGTGGCCAGTCTCTCTATTTTAAGGGTCTCTACTTTAGACCATATAGTACATGGACCGCTCGTCGCCTATCTTGTTGTACGCTGAAAATCGTGATACACACATGAGACAAGTTGTTATGTCCAACCCCTTAGCAGCAAATACAATAGTCTGCTGCAGTGCTGCCAACTGCTGCACACAATTGTATTGCTGCTATAGGGTTGGACATAACAACTTATCCCATATGTCTGCCACGTTTTTTCGATACCCGACGAGCGGTCCATGTACCTACTATATGGTCTAAGGTCTCTACTCTGAGTAAAACCTTAGTTAACCGACCCGTTAACCCTCGAGTTACTCGGTTAAGTTTCTGCACGACGCACCCCAAAAGTGTCAACAAGTAAATATTCATAAATATTAACAAGCATCAATACGAATCGCGAATATCGCAAAACTACAAAATCGTGATTGATACCAATTGATACCAAGTTGTACCAAGTGATAAGCAGTGAAGCCGCATAATATATGTATACTTGTGTGCTTGAGTAATATTGCTTGCAAAATACAGCAAAATATGCGATAATACTACAGTGCAATTTAGTGCAATTGTTGCATTTTGTGTTTCGTTCATACAAGAAATTGAAGATCCGCCAATGTGATACGTGACCCGAAATACACCATTTGCAATGTATTTTCTATAAAAACTCCACGATAACGCATGGCGCACTATTGCGCAAAAAATTACATTCAGTCTTAAACAGGTTAGACGAAAATCTGATAAAATTTTTTCGGGATACCTTTAATTAAGAGCAAAGTGGAAATTTACTTTTCGTCGTAATTGAAAATATGACATATCCGAATTTAGAACTTGACAAAAAGTATAAAAGTAACGATTATATTGTCAATCCTTTTTTTTCAAGGCCTTGTATTCTAAAGTACCGAAAATGTCGGAAGATACCGAAAATAAACAATCAGAAGATGATGAAAAAGCGGCGATTACGTGGGAAAAAGAGTTTGTCATCTCTTATGAAAATCAGGATGAAATGGAAACTCTGTGGGAGGTATTTGAAAAAGCTAATATTTTTTGTTTTTGTTGCTTTTAAAAACTGTATGAGTGACTGTAAACAGAATTTTATTATCTATAGTAGTTTTATTAAATAAAAACAAAGGTAATCTTACAAAAGTTGTAGAAAATATTGATAATTTTTTTTTACTCAAAAATTCTAGTTGTCAGAAAACAATGTTTTTAATTTGAAAATTTGTGAGCTTCATTTCGAAATGTGTAATTTGTCTCATTTTGTCATAGTTCAAAAAGTTGTTTTTTTTTTATTAATATTGTAAAAGTTAAAACTTGCATCATAATAATTTTAAAAATTCTACCTCAAAATGAGAAAATTTGAATGGGTCTAATTTTAAAAATTTGTTTCATTAACTTTTTTTCTAATGACAAAATTTTTAATTAAAAGAACAACTTTAATGTAAGTTTTCAATTTCAACTGGTGAAAATTTGAGCAACTTATATAATAAGTAATAACATTATTATTTCCAAATCAGGCCTGTAACCAGGGGAGCAAAGGGGGAAAAACCCCCCTGAGATCATTATTTGACCACCCTGAGATTTTAAAGATATATAATTTTTTTCAATAAGCAATTGTACGGTAAGATTCTATCTCATTTTCCTTGTAAGCGTTGAATTCTTCCATAATTCAGGATCGCGAAAATTACAATTGTATTGATGCAGACGATCTTAGCTGATTTCTACATCGCTACTGAAAAAATCCAATTTGATTTTCAATCAGAGAAATGGTCAGTTTTCCAATTGGATTTTCAGTTGGAAATCTAAGTGGATTTCTTTTGGGAAAACTTACATGAAATTCCAGTTGAAAATCCAAGTAGATTTCCAGTTGGAAATCCAAGATTGTAGTAAAACTAAGTAAGTACATAATTAAGTCAAGTACAATCATGTGTCTATTATTGATGCTGATGTCGCAAGACTGTTGTTTAATCAACGTCAAAGACGATGACTATTTAATCTTTTCAGGGAAAAGGAAAAGGGAAAAATTGGATTCTCAACTGGAATTACATTTCAGTTTTCCTAACAGAAATCCACTTTGATTTCCAAATGGAAATTTTGTTGGATTTCTAACTGGGAACCCACTTGGATTTCCAAGTGGAAATCCAATTGGATTCTAAACTGGATTAGAATCAAACTGGAAATTTAAGTTTTCCTAAAAGGAATATACTTGTATTTCCAACTGGAAATCTTGTTGGATTTCCAAGTGGAAATCCAATTGTAAAATGACCATTTCTCCAATTGGAAATCCAATTGGATCTTTTCAGTAGGAATTGAAAAAATTATCTTATGTAAAAGTTTGTTTAAAAAAGTGGAATAAAAAATATTTTCTTACTCTTTGTTGCATTCCTTCAATTGGCTATTAAAAAAAATTATCATAAAAAAATTTTGCCCCCTATAACGTATACACCTGGCTACGGGCCTGGCTTCATTTCGAAATGTGTAATTTGTTTCATTTTGTCATAGTTCAAAAAGTTGTGTTTCTTTTTTTTTTATAAATATTGTAAAAGTCAAAACTTGCATCATGATTATTTTAAAAATTCTACCTAAAAATGAGAAAATTTGAATGGGTCTAATTTTGAAAATTTGTTTCAAGAACTTTTTTTCTAAGGATACAATTTCTAATGAAAAGAACAACTTTAATGTAAGTTTTCAATTTCAACTGGTGAAAATTTGAGTAGCTTATGTAACTTGTAAAATTATTACTCTTAAATTGAAACATGTAAATAAAGTATCATAATGTAACATTTTGAACACTATAAAAATTGCAATGTAAGAAAATTAAAAAAAATGAGGATTCTTTGTTCTTTGAAAAATTTGAATCAAGTTTTCTTTGCTTGAAATATCTGAAAATTTCAGTGAAGTTTTGAAATAATAAAAATGTTTGACGGTTTTTAATTAAATGTTATTTACATCTATATTTACATTTAGTAATACTTTTGTAAGAAAAAAAAAAGGATTTTTCTAACGAGTGCTAAGTTGCACACGAGCGAAGCGAGTGCAAACGCACGAATTGAAATCATCCTGTTTTTCCCATGTAGCATATTCTATTTTTTTCCCATGAATGCGTAGAAATGGCCACTTCATTTGGATGGAACGCAGAAACGAAATCTCCTTTATTTGTAATTTACGAATAATCGGATATTTGGACAAGAATTATTTGAAAGCTACAAATAAAATATCGTATTGCGAGTTTTAACAATGCCTTTTTAGACGAAACGATTACATCCTTCGGCTTTGCCTCGGGCTGCAACCCTTCGTTTCGTACAGGCAGGCATTGTGAAAACTCACAATAATATACTATTATTGGGTATTTGTAAAATAGCGGAAGAAATCATTGTTTCCCAGGAAAGTATTCATTTCTCACGGATCAAAAGAAATAATTCCACTTAATCCGTGAAAAATAAATATTTGCCTAGGGAACAATGATTTTTCCCGCTAATTCGCGAGTACCTCAAAAAAGGGATTTTGTTTCTTTGTTTCATGCAAATAAAGTGGCCATTTCTACGCATGCATAGGAAAAAAAACTTGCAAGTCTTGATATATTTTGTAAAAAATAATCCTCTTTTTAATGTTTTTCAATAAAACTCTCAGGATAATTTTTCATCTTCAAAATATTTTTAGTTATCTCGAAAGTTTTTTATATGAAATCTATAATCAGTTAATTTTATATTTTCATCTACTAGATTGATAAATGTATCTTTTTTTTATGTGAAGAATGTTTCGAAAAAAAATTTATATATCTCTTTGAGTATTCTGGTTTTAAAATACAATCAATATAAATTCCAACAACAAACTCAACTATTTTTAGTTCTGAAAAATTATTCAACCCATTTTCTTTTAATTCTTAAGTAAATTTTTATCTATGATCATAAGTTTGAATTTAAATCATAATTATAATTAATGTATAAGAATAAATAATTATAAATATATTATGTCAGATGCCACAACTTTGCCAATTTTTGACTGAAACCAAGGAAGCGCTAAATTTGACTGACTTATCAATCTACGAAGTAGAAAGAATGCTGTTCATGCCGAAAGCATCAAAGCAACTGTCAGTGATAATGACTTGTCTGCTGAGGTAAATTAGTCCATAGCAATCTTTATGCTTTAAAAAACTATACATGCAATTAAAATTCAATGTACAAAAATTGAAACCTGCAAATTGCCCTGTCCTTTCATCAATCATTTTTCTGCAACAGTCATTTGACGTTCTTTTTCCCTCCCCCTCACTGTTTTATTCATCATTTTCCTTTCTTCCTTTTTTAGAGTGATTTTACAGTTTAAAGTTTTTGCTGCTTTTATTATAAAGTTCAATTAATGAAATGAAAATTATTTGTATTAATTACACATTTATTAGTTTAAGAATCATGTGTGTATTTAAAAAGAAATTGAGAAGAACAGCAGCAAAGCATACTTAATAATATTAATAAATGAAAGTTAGGAAAACGTGTAAAATCTGTAGATAATAAACATTATAATGTAGTTGGCGATAGAATAATTAAATTATACCTTAAATTTCAAAGTTTAACGAAAATTTGAATATTTGATTTTCAGTCCTCCGAATTTGAGAATGAAATTGCACAAGATACCTCCAATGCCTTTCAAATTTTGGACAAGTATTCTACTGCAAAAGTGCAAGAATTGGTTCAAAGTTTATCACAGCAAAAACAAGGATAGCACAAAAGTACGTTTCTGCAGGTCATATTTTAGCTAACAAATTTTTTATAGATTTTTGAAAAACGATGGTTAGCAGGTCTTAGATTTGATCGGCGTAGAACACGAATTTTGGAAAATTTTCCCTGAGTATTCTTGCATCGAAGACACTAATTTTGAGAATTTGAGCCTGAGAGAAAAATTGTGGCTGTTGAAGACTCTATGTGATACTTTAATGGTATGCTAAATTATTTTTGTGATTTAATAAAGGCAACGATAAATTTATAGCACTTTCTTATAATTTTAGCACACGAGGAAAATAGTAACGGATGAAATAGTCAGAAATTCAGATGAAAATAAGAGTGAAATGATTTTGGGAACAGATAGATATGGGGCCACATATTTTTACTTCCCTCAGTTTCTCAGCAATGCTCTGAGAGTATATAGGCATCATATGAAAAACAAAATTCTTTCAGTTGTACAGGTATAAATTAACAAGTTCCAGCGAGGAAGGTAATTGTTTGCTGTATTAGTTAGTGACAAATTTTTGTTTTAGTTCCCTGTATCGAAAGAACAACAACTTCCAACAAACCAAAATCACCTGAATTCTCAAGGTCTCTCTGAACATGACTCACTTCCTCCACTTGTTGCCTCTGACAAAAAATCCAAAGAGGAAAGCGAAGCAAAAGATTTGGCTGAACAAGCAAATCGCAAAGACAGCAATGAACAAAAAATCACCATTAAATCACCGCCAAAAACCAGAAGGCTTTCAAGTTGGCAAAAAGGTGTGCTGCCACATGATGTGGTGAAAAGAAAAAAAAAGCGTTTAAGAGATTTAGCAAAAAATGCGAACCCTAAAAATTCGGAAAATTGCAATCAGAAATCCGGAGATTCTTCGACAGCTAATGAAACAGATTTAAAAACAATAAAAAAAGTAATGCAATCTTTACTTTCGAGAGTTGAGCAGGAATCAGAAGGCAAAAAGAAGTTGGCAACTAAAAAAAAACAAGCCTCTAAAAAAAGTTCTTCCCCGAAACAAGAAAGTAGTCCAAGATTCGAAACAAAAAATTTTTGGGAAGCAGAAATATATGTTGATGAAGTTGTGGATCAAGAAATGAACGACGAAGAAATTTACGACTGTTTTTTTTCCGAAGAGGATGTCAAGGAAAACAATGAGTATTGGACATCGAATTCTGTGGATTTCAATAGCATTTTGGAAGATATTTCTCCATCTAGCTTTGAACTCGTGGCTGATAGTGTTGAAACTTTGAGAGATTTAATCGCTATTATTTCGTTGAACAAAGAAGAAAAATTCGATGAAATCGTAAGTTTTCTCACTTTCATGTATTTTGATGATTGTCTATATTTTTTATCAATTCCAGGACAGATACAAAGTTTTAAGCGAGAAAAGATTGATTTCAAATCTTTGCAATCTTGTCAAAACGTTAGAAAATAGAGAAGTTCACTTTGGGGAATGCGCGAAGCAAGCTCGGCTGAAACTGCAGAAGGAGTTCCTTGATTACAAAAAAGGGTAAGACTTGAACAGGATTTCTTTTTCCAAAGACCATAGATAAAATGATGTTTTTTTTCTGTACTTGTGCACACTTTTTTCCAAAAAAGTATTATTAGGCTAACCAAAAAAGGTTTTTTTTTGTTATATTGTTTTTTTATTTTATTGCTAAGGATTACAATTGAAACAACCTGGATCGGAGAAAATGGCACGACGGTTAATTGGTGGCTTTTTGGGGCACAAAATCTTCCTGAGTCAAGATCGAGCGACTCATTGCTGAATACGGGTCGGGTAGGTCGCAGACGAAAAAATCGACCTCGCAGCGAAGAGAAGAAAAAGTCAGAAGAAAAATCTGGGGATGAACAAGGTACATTGTTGCTTGTCATTTATAATTTCTACTCCTGGAAAATTCAGGGCGAAACAATTTAAAATGTTCCTGAAGTTTAAAACGTTGAAGTAATAAACGAAAATGATAAAAAACTCGTTTTTCAGCTCGACCTAAAATTGAAGTAAAAATAAGTTAATAATGTTTGATAAGAATTCTTTAATTTCAAAAATAATTTATTACTTTTACTAGGAAAAGTAATGGGAACAATATTTTTCTATTTCGTTTATTTTTAAACGTTTGGAACTTCAAGAACATCAATTTAAAGGGTAAAGAAAAATTTTTTAAGAAAAACCTGTAACGTAACCTTTTAAAATTTCTACATTTGTAAATTCATATAGTTCTTTACAAGTTTTTACAAAATTTTCGAATTTTTATTACCATGATTGAGAAAATGGTTCTCAGTACCATTAAAGTACTGTACTGGGTACCAGTAAAAACGACGAAAAAAACATGAAAACAACTACATTGCGTTTCACGTTTTGATCGTTTCTATAAATAAGTTCAATATTTCAGAAATTGCCAATAATTGTAGAAAATTACAAAATATAGTAGACTTTAAAAAAACGATGTCAAATTTTGTAAGTTGAGAAAAATTCTGTCAAATGTTGGGAACTGTAATATTCATTCGGATTGTAAGAATAATAACACTTTCATTGTACGAAGATCGTTGTTGATTTTGAAATTTCATTAGAAATAAAAAAATCCGTAAAGTTATGAAAAACTGAAAAACACAATTTTAGGAAATGTTAGGGACTGGTGACAATTTTGAAAATACCATAAAATTACATAAACTGTAGAACACTAATAAAATTTTCAGAAAACAATAAAATGTTTGATCTTGTACGGAGATAGTCACTGATTTTTAAAATGTCAGTGAGAGTCTAGAAATGATTTTTTTTCATGATTATAGTTAGTTAATAAATAATTGTAGAAATCCAAGAGATTTATAAGATTTCAGAAAATAATGATATTTATTAAAATATTGAAGATTGTGGAGAATTTAAAAAATCTCGTAAAAAAAGCAAAAGTAATTATATTTTTGGAAAATAATAAAAAATATTTTGTCGTGTGAAGATTCTAAATATTCAGAATAATTTTAATAGAAATCAGGGATGTTGAGCCACTCCGTTACGCGCTCCGCTCCAGCTCCGGTGTTTTTAAACAGTTAAAAACTCCGGAGCTGGAGCGGAGCATATAAGGTCTTATACGCTCCGCTCCAGCTCCAGTGTTTTTAAACAGTTAAGAAATCCGGGGTTCATAAAAAAAAGCGTGCTTAGAGGGGGTTACGTCGCCTTTGCCTCTCAGTCTATTATTAGATTTACCTTCTATTATTTAATTATTTATCACTTTTTTTTTCAAACAAAAATTTTTTTTAGAAAAACTTTTTTTTCCGAAAAATATATGTTTTTTTCAAGAAAATTTGTTTTTTTCCAAAAAAGTTTTTTTGAAAACTTTTGAAAACTAATTTTGATATACAACTTTGCATATATTCTATGAGTATAGTATGTTGCTTTTTGCAGAAAATTTTTGCAAAAAGTAGAGTGTGCACCTCGGCCATTAAAGTAGGCACTCGTCGCACAGGCAGAATTTTCAATATTTTTTTTCAGCACTTGGCTTCGCATCGTGCTGAAAAATCAGGCCTGTGCTCCCTTTGTACTGAAAATCATGCCCATGCACGCCTCGAACTAAAAATTCTGCTTTTACGGCAAAAGATTACTTTGAGGCCTTGGTATACTATCTACTATTTCTTCACGGCGTTGGGAAATAAATATTTTTCTCGCCTATTTTTACAATAGTATATAGCAAATATAACTGTATTAAAATGTTTACAAGTAATTTACTTTCAAATCCTAAATGAGTAGTCACGTACATACAACTGAAAATAGTAAAACCAGTAGAAAATTTAATCTCTTTTCAGAAAATTTTAACAAGTTCATAAAGTAGTAAATGAATTTAGGTCCCGTCTAAGTTTTTCCTTACGGAGACTCATTTTCTTATAAGAATCAAAATTTCTGTATTAGAATTTTTCAGTTTCTAATACGGTTTAAAACTTTATTATAAATGAAAAAGTTTTGATTGACTAAAAAATATTGTTTCAAGCAATTGTTCCAATTATATACAATAGCAATGTTAAACAAG
>JAPYZL010188188.1:0-14846 GCA_030522825.1 Platygaster orseoliae
AATAAATAGCAGCTTTAAAAAAACTAGATGATATTCGTGATTAGTAAAAATTTGGTAGAAGAAGACGTGTGACGTGACGTCAAGGGGGAGGGGGGGGGGGTCGAAGATTTGTGACGATGTGTGACATGGGGGGACGGGGGGGGCGGTCAAAAATGGCTAAAAATTGTGTGACTTATTATGTGCACGACCCCTACGTAGGGATTTCACTAATTCAAATTGAGAGAGAGAGGACACGAAAAAAAAGGTTAGACTCTTTTAAAAAAAAAAAAAAGTTTTATCTCAGTGAGTTTAAAGGATTACTTTTTAGCTGACTTTGCGGAGAAAAATTTTTTTTTGAATAAAAAACTTCGGTTGTTTAGAATAGAATCTTCAGATGAAAGTGAACTTTCGTCTTTGTGAAAAATACTCGACTTTTTTTTTATCTTCATTTTTATCTTCTTTATATATCTTTTTCATTTTTATCTTCTTTATATATACGTGTTCTTTGTTTCTTCGGGGCGGTTCACATATTACGTAACGAATTTTTCAACCTTTTTTGACTCCTCCCCCCCCCCGTCGTAACACAACGTAACAAACCTCACTAACCCCCCCCCCTCGCCCCCCTGTAACGTAACAAATTTAAACTATTGGTAGTTATTTTAGTATCTGTTCGACGTTACGTAACGCAGTCAATGTACCCCCCTCCACACCCCCCTCGTAACACTTCGTAACAAACCGTTCAACCCCCCCACCCTCAGGGCGTTACGTAATATGTGAATCGCCCCTTCGTACAAAATGTTCGTTCATCAGTCATTACATTGTTTTCATGCGAAATTATATAATGGATTCAAACATTATGTATGAATATTTTTGACATTTTGAAATTTTTGACGTACGCCCAAAACTTTCGACAATAGATGCATTAATAAATAACTTTTCATATGAACCTCTTAGAACAATGAACAAAAACACATTTGCTTTAATTGCATGCATAGTACTATATGTACAATCTAATTTTTCGATCCTTTATCATAATATAACTTTTTTTATACTCATCCCGAAAAAATGACTCTGTCGATGTCAAAAGGGTTCCCGAAAAAAATTGAAAAACTTGAATATTTTAAATATTAACAGTAAAAAAAATTTCTGAAAATTACAACAATCTCGAAAATTTATTCACACTTTTGAGTATTATGTCGCAGCAATTTACATATTACAATTTTTATGTTTAATTTTAATTCAGCGTGACCTTTCCCAAACTGACATCACATAAGTGTTGCCAAATCATAATCGTTCGAAATTTATTTAAAATGATTGCAACTTCATAACAACTTTTTCAACAATTTTTTGCTTTTTTGCGCTTGTTATTTTTAAGTAGCGTCTGCTTCATCAATTTTTTTATGAAAAATGTCCACTTAGGGATTGAAAGAAAGTTCGTGTTTGAACCCAATTTATACTGTCAAAATTAACATGAAACTTTTCCTAAAAATATAATGGAATTCGAGTTTAGAATTATAAAATTTTTGTTATATAAAAAAATGTATAAATACCTACGTTATTAAGGGATGACTTCACGACTCAGCTGCTTAAAAATTGTTCTCTTGAGAACAATCATCTTCATTTTTTCACTTCTGGAATATTTCTGAAATTCATAGCTCGTGATCACTTTTTTTAATAAAAAAAAATATGTGAGAGAAAAGGGACCTTATTGCTGTATGCATGATACGTTTAGCAATAAAGTCGAGTGCTTTGCCCGCCAAGTATTAAAGAAAAACAGGTCGCGCGTCCCTCGCATAATAACCGAGTGTTAAGGGGAATAATTTACAGCTATTTGCAGTTCTTTTGCCGCCACTGAGGTGGCCGTAACTCGATTTGCCTTGAAACCGCTACCTCAAGGCCGAAGTCATCATTAAATTGTATTGTTTATTTAGTTTATTCGACACTTGAAATCGGAAACTTGAAACTATTGGCAAATGTCGATTTTGTGTTCGAGACCTTGCAATTTTTCTGACAATTCTGTCATGATTTCGAGATTTGTTACTCAGAAATTACTACCATTTTAACAATTTTACGATAAACTATGGTCGTAAATCCCTAAATTTCTGAAATCTTGTGAAATTTTTATAATGATTGCATAAATTCTTTGAAATACACAAGTACGTCCGAAAAAAAATTTTTCGAAAACTCCTCGAAGCTTGAAAAAATATTAAGAAACGAGTTGCCAAGTCATTCTGAATTGTGAAAAATTCGAAAAATTTTTGTGAATGAACGAATTACGGTATTTAAAATAAAAAACGATGGGGAAAAGTAATGGAGCGAAATCATGCTTTTGCTTCTATTTTTTTTTACTCCCGTGAATTCTTCTTGAATTTGACACGAACGCGCGTGTCGATGGCTATGATCCTATTTTTGAATTTTGAGCCGCAGCGAGTGTTGTTGTCGTCGTTTGTCGTCGTCGCGGTCAAATGAATTTGGAGGTAACGCGCTTTCGTTACTTATAACCGGGGTTAACGAAAGACCTGTTGCAGTGTAAAACACTCTGCAACCGAATATTTGACGTCGTTATTAGGGCGACCAAAAATACCTATGAAAAATCCGGGAACGTTCATTCATTATTTACGAAAAACGAGCCAAAAATATTTGCGTTACATTTTATAGAAATATATATTTGTTATTCATCGAACAAAGTCATTATTTTTGTGATATATGGTGGAGAACGTGAAAATTCTTCACGTACTGGCTAGATTCATGATTGTGATGCGTAGCGCGACGTCGCGCTACGGCGTATATGTTAAATGGATGCATGTGATAAACTTCGTTTATTGATTTTGTTGATTAATTGGGTAGTGTCTATATGAAAGTAACTCAAAAAATCAAAGCAGAATAAATTTTTTAAGTGAACGTTTCCAAATCCTTAATTTTCTAAAGAAAAAAGGGGTAAAGGAAGGTGATCGATAAAACTTTTATCGAAAATTCGAATTCGCTAGGAAACAATTGGATGCCACATAAAAATGTGTATCGAAAATATATTCATTGATCGATATTTTTTATTTACTGCATTTATATAAATTTCCAGCATTTGTAAAAAGCTATAGCTCTTATACATAGATTTTCAAGTTTTAAAACTTCTGGATCAAAAAATTATTAGCGAAATGTGTGAACGGATAGAACTTGTTCGATTTTTGATTAAATAATAAAAAAATAAATAATTAAAAAAAATTATTTATACATGAAGAAATTGTAATTTGAACTTAAGTGAATTAAATAAAAAAATATGACTTACTATTATTTACTAATAACAATAGTATATTACTGTGAGTTTTGGAAATGTCGGTTTCGGCGAAACGGAAGTTTGCAGCCCGAGGCGAAGCCGAGGTCTGTAATCGTTTCGTCAAAATAGGAAATTTCCAAAACTCACAGTGCGATATTTTATTCACAGTTCGCTAGTAATTCACGTCCAAATATCCGATTACTAGCAAATTGTGAATAATTAAATTTTTTTTAATTTCAAATATCATTGATTTTTCATGGCGATGTTTTTAAATCAAATGTATTTCAAAATAAAAGTAAAAAATATCAAATCAGTAGAAGAATTGAAGATAGTTGCGTTAATCGATTCATATAAATGATTGATACAAATTTTGAGATCTGTCGTAAAACTAGTGTTTTAGAAATTTTGAATGAAAAATAATGAAAATTTACGCGTTTTTTAGCAAAAAATTACATTATCATAAATTTGTGTTATTAAATGTAAACAATTTTTCGTATCATTATTTGTCAATGTCATAGATTCATGAATGACATATATTTTTATCGATTCTACTGCAATACAAAAGAGTTGAAAAAAATCAACAATAAACGAATTAAAAATAGTTATTGCTATAAAAACAATTAACAAAATATGATGATTTTGGATTAAAAGAATTTGTGATCTTGATATTGTAGGTAATTTTTTTTTTGTAAATTAGAAGATTTTTTATTTATTATAAAAAAATTGTTAATTCGTGTTTCGCATGTTTAATTGTTAACAATTGAAAAAAATAGCATTTCTTCATCATAAAGAACTTCTGAATCAAAACATTACTGTTAAATGCATGGGTTGTTCGAAATTAGAGAATTTTCGTTAAAATGATTACAAAACTAAACGAAAAAATCCTCGTCCGAAGAATATGAGATTCAGACATTCGATTTATGAAAATCATTGAATTGATGTCATCGAGGGAAATTATGAATAATAAAAGTAAATTAGTGTCCAATTTCAAAAAGGTTGATTGATGGTAATAGGTATCACCGAAATTCACTAACAATTCTTCTAATTTCCAAAATTCTTTTTTTTTTCTTAATCGAATTCATTACTATAATGATAAAGGATTCTTTTATTCCGGACTTTCCTTTTGAACTTTCATTTTACAGTATATTCGATAAAAAAATCATCATTTGAAATCATAAGATACAATTCAAAATGATTGATCGTCAATAATTTAGTAAAAATTTTTCGTTTTATCCATACAATTTTACCCACTTCATCATTTTTTCAACTATATGATATAATGTGGAAATAATTTATCGATAAATGCTGATATAATCACCTAAACATCTTTTTCTTCATTTTGCAGAGCACGTAATGGGAGAAGGATCGAAACAGCCACAGGGCCAAGAAGAGGAAGAGGAAGAAGAAGACGAAAAAGAAGACATCCAAAGAAAATTATAGACCACAAGAAAATAAAACTAACGTTTCAATCAATCCTCCCATCAGGAAAATAAAAATAGACAAAGACTACTACCACAACTATTGCAATCCACTATACGACTATCGAACGAATCAAGAGCAGAGCTATGGTATATAAATACTTGAATGTCGTCCGATGGCCCCTCGCAAATGTTGCGAATTGCGCCAAACTTGTGTACCACAGCAAGAGCTCGAATACTTGGCCACGATTGCGATAGTTAAGATAGTCCCGATAACTGAGATATTCCCATGCATGAACAGCAACTGTTTCGCAAGAGAACACTATTATAAGGCTCGCGCTGCGTGGCTCATGTCATACACGCCAGTACAAAGTATTCATTTGTTAAGCTCTTTCGGAAGAAGAAGCAGTAGTGATACAAAGCAATATGGCGAGTCGCGTGAAAGCTCTCTACAACCAGGTGAGATTCATGATTATGACACATCGCGCTGCGTCGCGCTACGTCACGCTACGTCGCGCTACTTCGTGCGATGCATAATTGCAAATGATTGCAGTTGGTGTTCGAGAGGAGAATCCTTCTGGGTTGCACGATACTGATAGGTTTGTCGGCGTGTGTGTGGACGGTCGCCATGGGGACCGATTATTGGATTACAGTTGAGTCGCCAGCCGCACAAGGACTTGATCTTGGAGTCACTTCAGGGTCGATAAGGGGGCAGTCATTTGTTGGGGGTGGCGACGGCGACGTTGCACTTGGTGGCAACAAAGTCGTCGCAGCCAAACGCATATTTTATAAGCAGCACATGGGACTCTGGCGAACCTGCCTTACAAGCCTTGTTCCTCTTCATCACCAACATTCTCATTCTTCGTCATATCCTTCTTCTTCGCCTTATTACATTGATAGAAACACACCGAGCACGGTGACTGACACTTCTATAAGGCTAATTCCATACAGTGAGTTATGATTTTTGGATTATTCAACAGTTTTTTTATTATTTGAAGTTTGTGTGTTTTGCAGTTTTTGGTATTTTATTTATTCAATTTCATTTTGGTACTTTTACATAGAAAAAAAGGGCTGATGCATTTGCAGCAGTAGCTTATTTTTGGATGCCTTAACAAATTTCTTTTGATATCCGAGGACAATTGTTATGCACCAAATTTCATTGTGTAGTAATTGTGCTCTAATAGCAATAAAAAATTGTTGAGGCTACAAAAAATAAGCTACGGCTGTAAAAAAAATTTGTTCTGTCGAGTTGTGTTGAAACTGCACATTTTTTTGCTGATATAGTTAATTGTGTGTGCGTGTGCGTGCGTGCGTGCGTGCGTGCGTGCGTGCGTGCGTGCGTGCGTGCGTGCGTGTGTGTGTGTGTGTGTGTGTGTGTGTGTGTGTGTAATAATTTAGTATTTTGACAGTTTTCTTAAAGTGTTTCTTAAACCATGTTTATAATGGTTTAGGGAAATATGAGAGTTTCTATAGTTTTTTTTTAGAGATTTCGCGATATTGGTGATTGTGCAGTTATGACCATTCTGACAGTGTTGGCAGTGTTTCAGATTTTTGATTTTTCAATTGAGTTTTGGAATTTTTACGTGTATTGACGGTTTTGACATTTTTCAAACAGTATCGAAAGTTTAGAATGATTTCGATGATTTTGATAACTTCCAACATTACAACAGTTTTTATGAATTGAATAATTTTGACAGTATAAGAAATTCCAACAGTTTATGGCAGTTCTAACGATTTTGATAGTTTTCTCCCACATCTGACAGTTTTGGCAGTGTTCCAGATTTTCGATATTACAATTGAGTTCTGGAAATTTCACCAGTATATTGGAAGTTTTGAGATTTTTTCAACAGTTTCGATTATTTCGATGACTTCAACATTACAAGAGTTTTGATAGTTTGAATAATTTTGACAGTATTAGAAATTCCAACAGTTTATGGTAGTTCTGACGATTTTAAAGCTTTCTGTTAGTTTTGACAGTTTTGCAGATTCTTGCAAGTATTAAATTGCTTGCCAGTTTTTGCATTCTGAACTAGTTTGACAGTACGTACCTGCTTGGATAATTTGATAATCCCTACAATATTATTGACAGTTTGGCAGTCTCGAGTGTTAGAAGGTTCGTTCAAGTTTGTAAGTTTTTATATTGTGGGGAACGCTTTGGAAATTTTGACAGTTTTTTGATAGTTTTTTCAGAAGTTTTAGACAGTTTTGACAGCTCTAACAGCTCAACAGTTAATAAAATTTTTTTATAATTCTGTAACCTTCAAACAATTCTAATATTTTTCCACATTGCTGAAAGTTTGAAAGTGATTCTTGATAGTCTTGATAAGCTTAACAGTGTATAAAAGTTTTGACAGATTTGATATTTTTTTACAATTTTGGAACTATCAACAATTTGAAAGTTTACAAGAATTCGGGCAATTTTACCAGTATCAACAGTTTTAGCATTTGAGAGTTCCGATAATTTTAACAGTCTCAATGTTCTGATTAGTTTTTACGGTTTTAACAGTATTGATAGCATTTTTGACTCTTCACAAAATTTCGACGTTTTTTAAAAAGTATTGCCAAAAATTCACAATAGTTTTGGCAGCTTCGAGAATTCGTAAGATTTGTTTACATTTTTATCGATTTTGGAGAGATTTTCATCTATTTTGACAGTTTTTTACATTTTTGAACGTTTGAAATTTCCTCGCCGTTTTTACAATGTATAGCAGTTTAGATGTTTTTAACTATTCCATATTTTTAAAATATCTGTGATTTTTTTTCGATTTTCCATAGCAGATCTTTACTACTTCATAATCAGTAGTCGAGTCAATGTTAAGGCCGACATGACACGCGCATCAAGATTTGCCAACCACGGATTTCAAAGATGCGCGTGTTTACTGCTACTTGAGTTTTTATAAGCTTTACAAAAATAAGTTTGCGTACAGTCACGCTCACTTCTTTTTACGAGGAAAATCTCCAAAAATATCCACGTAAAAATTTATCAATTTATGAATTGTAGTTCCATTAAATCATCGAGACTTTTCACGATTTACGAAATTTATCAATATTTTAATGAATTATCAATTTTTGTGCAAATTTCAAGATTGTCGATCATCTTGTAACGATCAAACATTTATAGATACAAAAACTTTGGAAATTCCAAACATATTTTTGTTCTAAACAAAACTTCATGAAGTAACCATATTTCAGTAATCACAAACTTACATTCCACGAATATAAGTAAAATTGAGGTAGACAAAAGAACACTCAAGATTAAATGGAAAAAGCACTGTCAAGCAAAGATTAACGATACTGTGAGTTATCCAAAACCAAAAACGTTGAAATACTTGATGCTGACGAACAGTCGTGACCTCTGCAGTTGAGGGTTGAGGTTGAGCAAGGGAGGATCCCGAAAATTTGGAATATCGCGAAGAACACTTTTTCAAGATACGTTTTCTGAGTTTCAAAATCACGATGCACTCGAAACATGTACCGCAAACGAAGGGTTTTTTCAGACTGAAATTATTTGCAGGCTTTCAGTGCGTTCGATGAAAATTGTGACAAAGTTGTAAAAAAGCAAAGCACGTCAGAAATTACCAATTAGTTATATGTATAAGCAGGGATGGCATTGGAAAATCCATAATTTGCGGAAAGTCACCGGTTTCGTAGACTTTTTATTGGAACTATGTCAGGTTTCATTGTTGTTTATAAATTTTAAGAGTGTTAAATTTTTTTTTTTATATATTTTATTTTCTGCAAAGTTTGTTCGACCACGTCTAATATTAGTCAATCTTTTTGTTATACTAAATCAGTATCTTTAAATACTGTCTGTCTATTTAATAGGTACGTTATTTCAAAAATGCCTAAGAAAATTTGCAAAAAAACAAAATTTTTTTTTAAATGTTTCAGTATGTCATTTTCATTCATCATTTCTTATTTTGTTATTATTATAAATAATACTATAATACCGTTAATATAGTAGTTAAAATTATTTTATTATAAGTCTAAAAAACGTACAAAAAAAATGAAGTGTTGTCTTATATAATACTTCTCCCGTATTTTTTAAAATTTTATATTGATTATCATAGATCAACATAATTTTTAGTTTTTCAAATTTATTTATATTGTTTGTGGTTTTCATTATTGGTCTTTTCTATATATTTTTTTAATGTTTTTGAAAAAAGTTCATTTGTTTTCTCACGTAAAATCTCATATTGTTTGATTAGATTAGGATCGTTTACGTGTTTTTCAAAACGTTAAAAAAGTGATATGTTCACTCGCTGAATTCACTTATCATCCGTGGCACGGCCGGTTCGGTTGACGAAAGATGTAGTCATTTTATAATTAATCAGAAAGACTATAAATATACAATCAAACTATTTATTACATGTGATGCACAGTTTGATATAAATAATAGTGGAAAACGATCGGTCGGAGCCATTCGAAAAGGTGGAAAGGAAAAAAATTCTTGTTTCATCGAATTTGGTTTAATGATCAAGCTTTCGGCCGATGAACAAGTTTCTAATGTTTGACATTTCACAATGTCTTCCATTTTAAGAGAAAAATGTAGTTTTCTATCACTCGAGACATATTCAAAGGTCGTCAGGCATCCTATCGTTATTATATGGTAAATTTATAACATTGATAATTGTTTTAGGACGAGCAACATTAATTACTTATACGCGAAACTTGTTTAACAAGATTAAGAATACTGTAATACATTGACAGTGCTATACTCTCAGAAACTGATGAATTTTTCAAACGTCAAAAGAGTAGTTTTTGTAACAATTGACACGAATATAAGTGCTTTTACTACGTAAGGTGAAAAAGCTGACAAAAATGTTATTTTCTCTTAACAGACATGCTCCATGACTTTGACTAACAATAATTTTCTGCTTAATTTTTTTTCTACTTACAGGTGTAATTACTTGCTGTTGTAGAATTGTATATAAAATATTGTATAAGTTACGACAGAACCAACGATCTGCAAAAAAAAAAATGATTAGAATTGTTACTTCACTTTTTCTGTGAAGAATAATTTTGAGGAAAGATTTAATCAAATTGACAAAAAAAAATTTACAAGCTGGTATATTAATAACTAGATGTTAAACTGGATATTCTCTCAATTTTTTCGATTGAGTATCCAGCAAATCAAACTGGAGGTGAAATTTTACTCTCAATGAATGTAATTTTAATTATTTTTGAGTGATAATCCACTTAAAAAAAAAAATTAGATTAATCTTTCCTATTTTCAAGTAAAGCATCATTCTAACTTGATTCAAATATTACTCATTTAGCGTGGAACTTTTATGACAGTTTAATTAGCAGAATTCTCACTGCATTCAACTGAAATTTTACTTGAAAGAAGTTATTGAGAAAGAATAAATTTTTTATTGAACGAAATTATTCAAGTTTTGATGGAAGAAAATAAGTGGTATATGAAATTTTACGAGAGAAAGAGCAATTGCAATACTGTCACTTCATTCGTTTTTACTTCTCTTAAAACAATCCTGGTGAAGAAGAAAATAATTTGCTCGAATCAACCAAATATTTTATCGGATATAGATCGATCAAATTTTTGGACATGGCAATCATTACTTAGTTGTTATTATACCCATTTTTCGTGTCATAACTAAAAACGATTCAATTGAATTTTTTTCGTTAAACCATATTAT
Source organism: Platygaster orseoliae (assembly GCA_030522825.1). NCBI lineage: Eukaryota > Metazoa > Arthropoda > Insecta > Hymenoptera > Platygastridae > Platygaster > Platygaster orseoliae. Next base: position 10,326 of record JAPYZL010188188.1, read on the forward strand.
GATTGACCTTTTCACATACCGCAAAAATTTAGAGTTTCTAAGAAAATATAACAGTTCATGTACTTTTAGCTACAAAAAATTGAAAAACTGTGCACACTTGATTTTATATTCAAGGTATAATTTCTGCATAATTAATATCTGACTTGACTGAAATATTTATCTGTTTTTGTAATTAATGGAGACACTCACACTCATAAAAAGTGAGTTGTCCAAAGAAAAAAATCCGCGAGCTGTGAATCTCACATCTGAATGAGCTGCATAAGTTGAAAATTCACGTAGCTGTAGAAAGATTTGATTATAGTAAGCGAATTGAACTTCATTTTTAAGCGACAATCATTATAAATACTTGTTCTGAGTTTTCTGGGTTCGATATGTTATGCGCCACATCTTGAGTGATCACAGTAGTTTTTTTCGCCTGGAACAAAAATTATGATTTTTTCCAAATACTCATCCAATGGACATGCATAAATATCATATTAAACTAAATTAACTGTCAATTATATAAAACACATATAATTTTCATGTTTCAGGCGCTAAAATCATGATTTTTACCGCCTGTGCGTAACGCCAAATTATGATTTTCGAGCTTTTAACGTGAAAAATTATTTTTCATCACTCTAACCTCAAAACTGACATTTTGACGTGACTTCGAGGCTATCGTGATGAAATTAGTTATTTTCGTAATCGGGAGCGAGAGCCAATTTTGGCGAAGCCATACGTTCTTGCCCGAACCGGAAACGAGGGTCAAAATAGGTGGAGCCAAAATTGGCGATAGCTCACGATTGCGAACTGAACATTTTCGTAATCGGGAGCTAGAGTCAATTTCGGCGAAGCCGTACGTTTTTGCCCGAGCCGAAGGTGAGAGTCAAAATAGGCGAAGCCAAAATTGACGATAGCTCACGATTGCAAACAATATTTTTCATCACAACAGCCTCAAAGTCACGTCCAAATGTCAGTTTTGAGGTTAGAGTGATGAAAAATATTTTTCATCACGATAGCCTCAAAGTCACGTCAAAACTGACATTTGGACGTGACTTTGAGGCTATTGTGATGAAAAATATTGTTCGCAGTTGTGAGCTATCGTTAATTTTGGCTTCGCCTATTTTGACCCTCGCCTTCGGCTCGGGCAAAAACGTACGGCTTCGCCAAAATTGACTCTAGCTCCCGATTGAGTAATCGTCAATATAGACTCACTAATACGATTTTACGGCTCGGTTTCGACTCGCCTTAAAAATCTTGTCTTCGTCAGAATCGACTTCTTATTCACAGGTACGAAAATAGCTAATATATGTAAAGGCATATAATGAAAAAATTAGAGTTATCATAAAATTCGTTTCGTGTGTGAGCTCGAAATGATTTTTGTATAGGCAATGTCAAAATCATCCCAATTAAAAAAACAAATATTTTGTCACTTACACGTTAGAATCAGAAATTAAATAATCTAAGTAATGAATCTTAAGCAGTGATAGTATCATATTTATGAGTTTTTATTTGAAAAACTTAGTTGGACATAAATTTACTTATGTAGATCTTTACACATTTTATTCGGTGAATCTGTCAATTTTATAAAATCAAAAAAATAGGTAACGATTTTCACGTTACCATGATAGTCATGTCATTTTATCAATACCCTTAATCAATGTAACCTGTTCAATTATCATCACAGCTTGAAATCTAAATTTTATCACGTTTCATATGCTTTTCTTACCCAAATCGCGCATGTAATTTACAATAATCATTGCCTGATACAATCTTTATGTCCTTAAGGGGGAGTAGTCAGGTTGAAATGACCTTTTTTTCAACGGTCATATTTTGACATTAAAATCTATTACACATATGTGGATTTATTAATACATTGTTTTACATATTTTAAAGAGCGAAAAATAATTTTTGTAGATTTTTTTTATAACTTCCCGCGGAGATACGCCAGTTCGAATAGGAAAGTATTTTTTTTCAGTACCCACGATAACTCGATTATGGCTTATCTAAAACACAAAATCCAAAAATATTCTTATAGAACATGTGTTTAGGAACTAGAATTATGATAAAATAATAATATGATAAAATAATAAATGGCACAACTTTTTGTAATTTTTACATTTTTTTGTAACTTAAATTGTTTAAAAATGTTGTTTGTTGTTAATGAAAATTTGTGATTCTAGTTCATGTAATAGAGGTGTATCTGCAAATTTTTTTTGCAAAGTTTGAGATCAATCGGCCCAGTAGATCGGCTGGAATCGTGGGTACTGAAAAAAAACACTTTCCTCTTCGGACTGGCGTATCTCCGCGGGAAGTTGTGAAAAAAATCTACAAAAACTATTTTTCACTTTTCAAAATATGTAAAACAATGTGTTAATAAATCCACATTTGTGTAATAGATTTCAATGTCGAAAAATGACCGTTGAAAAAAAGGTCATTTCAACCTGACTACCCCCTTAAAAAAAAGTTTCCAAACCTCATTTCATACATGCTAAAAAATAAAAAGGTATTTTTATGGCTAAGAAACTGTGGTAGTTACATACATTTTCCAGCAGAGACACTTGAAATCAACTAAAACGATGAGTTTTCAAAACATCTTAAACTCTAACCAAATTTGAGTCAAGTCTAGCAGAAAGATTTTATTCAAGATCATTGCAAAGTGTTATCAGGTAACGTATTTCATCAATAGTTTCGGTCGCCACCTTAGTAATGTAATAAATAGGTAAAATCCAGCACATCATAAAAATTGCCAATCGTAAGACCAATAACCATCGATCGTCTATATACACATTTCTATAGTAAAAATTCCAAAATAAAGTGCACAAGTGACACAAAGTCACTACTGTTGTCATAATCCAAGAAGTTCCAAAAAAATAAGAAATCATGCGAGTTTCATTGCAGGACTCAGCGTAGATCAAGCGAAGTGATCTCAAAGTGACTTTCATTTTTTCCGAATCGTTTCGATTGATAACGACGACTGACGTCCCTGACGTTCGTTGGGTCAAGCTTTTTAAAATCTTGTTTACGGTTTTGAATTTGCTGCGGTTGGCGTTTATCATTTCGGCATTCAGCAGAAGAAAGTTCAGAACTACGTCAACTCCAAAAGTGTACAGTAATTTAAATAATTTTTTTTCAAATATTAACCTTGTGATGCCAATGTTTCCGACGTTACATTCAAAATGATCGTTGCAAACAAAATCGTTTTTGGTCGATTTTTCTCGTGATCATTATGCATTTCTGTCAAGCAGCAGTCAATTATTCTTGAGTTGTCCAGAACGTCGAGTAATTTTTGATTGGAATTGTGGATCGTGATAATTAATGTAATTGTCACAGTCATCAATAATCCATTGAAAACAATGTGATAGAAAATATCGAATCCATGAAGGTAGAGTAGAGAATAGATACGATAAATTGGGAAAAAACATGTCAAGCCAAGAATGACGATACTGTAAGTTTTCCGAAACCAAGAACATTGAAATACTCGATGTTGACGAACGGAGTCGTGACCTCTGCAGTTGATGGTCGAAGTTGAGCAAGGGAGGATCCCAAAAATTTGGAACATTGCGAAGAACACTTTTTCGAGATACATTTTCTGATTTTCGAAATCACGATGTACTCGAAACATGTACCACAGACGAAGGATTTTTTCAGACTGAAATCATTTGCAGGCTTTCAGTGCGTTCTATGAAAATTGCGACCAAGTTGTAAAAAAGCAAAGCATGTCAGAAATTACCAATTAGTTATGCGTAAAAACAGGGATGGCATTGGAAAATCCATAATTTGCAGAAAGTCACCGGTTTTGGAGAATTATTATTGGAACTATGTCAGGCTTCATTGTTTTTTATATATTTTAAGATTGCTAGATTTTTTTTCATACAATACATTTAATGAAAAATTTCTTTAACTACGTTTAATACTAATCAATTTTTCGATATTTTATAGTATGAGTATCTTTTAAGGGGTTATAAATTTTGTTTGTAGAGAAATACTGGATTTTTATTCATTTTTCTCAATCATGTTACCATAGTTTTATTAAAATGCGATATAAAATTTCATAAAGTACATTTCTTATTGTGTTCTTGTATAAAATTTCGAGTGAAAATTTGGAAAATTGTGAAAGGTACACTCGTTTTACATGTTACATTAAAAATGGTTGTTGCAAACAAAATATTTTTCGGTAAATTTTTCTCGCGATCATTGTGCGTTTCTGTTAAGCAGCCGTCTAGAACTTCGAGAAACTTTTGAAAATGTGAATTGAGATGATGATTGATGAAATTGCCACAGTCGTCGATAATTTGTTAAAAACAACAGATTTATTAAGAAAGTTTTACCAAGAAAACATTATTATAGGTTCATTCCAAATGAAATCGTCCAGGCAGTTCGGGTCGACTTTTTTTTCTCGTAAAATTTTTTTCAAATTTTCTACACCGAAATTGATTAGACACGTATTTTTTCCTTTTGCTTAATTTTGAGTTCTTTCGTCATAGGGAATTTTTAAAAATTTGTCCAAAAACTCGATTTCGCGCTATTGGCGCACGTTAA
>JAPYZL010188196.1:0-14435 GCA_030522825.1 Platygaster orseoliae
AAGGATGATTCCAACAAGTGCAATTGCGCACTCGCTTCGCTCGTGCCCAAACTTTGCACTTGTTGGAATCATCCTCTTTCTCCCTTGTAGCATAAATATCTATTTTAAAGTGTTAATAAATGTTCGTTATTTGAATTAAAATTTTAGGGACCGCCATAAATAAGTCTGAGTCGTAATTTATATTTGAATCCAAAACTTTTTTATACATATAAAAATTTTTAATATTTTCCAGAAAGACTGAAGTTTCTAAGATTTTGCATCAATTTTTCGAGTTTCTGAAATAAGGAAGGTTTTTTATCAAAGACTTCATTGCAATTAATTCAGAAATTCTAGTTTTCAAATGTACATTGCACCAACTTGTAAATATTTACATTCCAGTCAAAGAAAAGAGAAATGGAGAAGAAAACTTTCATCTACGTAGCTTTCTTGAAAGATACGAATGCACGAGACTTGAATGAGAATGAGAATCAGATAGCGCAATTTGTAGTCGCTCTCATTTGTCACTTCTCCCTGCTATCAGTTCCTCGACCCTTATACACAGCCCATTCCGTTTCAAAACACCTGGGTTATTCGGGGTGAAAAATTCCCTTCCCTTAAGCAAATCACGCCCATTGTTTTTCGGACAGTTTGATGAGTAAAAATTTGACCTGATGCCTGTTCTGCAATATTGATCAAAAAAAGGTGAGTGAAATCTTGGTAGTTATTCGTATCATCACATAATGTACTTTAATACGTTTTAATTTTATTAATTATTTTTATATTATTTTATTTACATTGAGTATTTGTGAAATGATAATTACATTTTTTTTCAGAATGTAAATTATTAGTTTTAAATTAGTAAAATTTCAGATGTTGTATCAGATAATGATTTGTTTCAATGTCTATTAAATTTTGGAATGATTTGAAGAGTTTTTTTTAAGATGTTGAATTACTGAAATGTTTCTAGTAATCATGAAAAAATCGGAAATTTTCGAGTTGGTTGATATTCATGATAATACATACGTATTTCAGATTTCAATTTTTTTTTTAAATATAATTTAATAATATTGTAGTTAAAAATTTTCATAAGTGTGTAACTTCTTATTCCTATCTTCTTTTTCTAGAACTACATACGTGTATTTTAATCTTCAAAAGTTCCTTCAAAAACTTTAAAATTGTTCAAACTCATGTCGGGATTCATTTTTAATTTACTGAGATTGATAAAAATCCATAACAATTAAAAAAAAAACAAATTACCATATGTAATGTTATATTCTATCATTTCAGTAATTTGAACAAAATCAAAGATACCGATGTAAATAAAAATTTTTTGAATAATACAAGTTACAATATTTGTCTCGAAAATTTTGAAATAATAATGAGAATTTCTAAAGACCGAAGATCATAAAAGTGTTTCAAATAAAAAAAAAATTTTTTCAGAGGTCCACAATGAGTCAAATTCAGATTCAAATTTCATACATGTAAAATTTTTCATATTTTTAAAATTGTGTGAATATAGTTATAATCTTCTCATTATTTTATCCTGTTCTACGAATAATAATTTATTTTAATTTTTTGCTATAACCAATAATGAAAAAATAAAATGTTCAACCATACATTGATCATTACTATTTCCATTTTAAAAAAGCAAAGTATTCTGATTTTTGTACTTCATTTAAAAATTTTTTAAAATATTTTCAAGCTGCGACCCGGAAAGTCTGTAATAAAATAACGCGTGTGTCTTTTTGTAAACAATTCAGTTTTATAATGTTAATGTTACAATTAAGTTATTTATGTGTGTTCTGAAAAGAATCGAAATGAGCGAGTTTTCTGGAAGCAAAAGACTAAATTTTCTGTTATTTTTTGAGATGCGGATTTCTAAATTTGAAATCAGTCATTGCTTTTACTTTATAATTTTTAAAAATTAACTCTTACAAATATTTTAATGTATGGTACGGAATGTCATGTTATCGAATGCTCGTAAATTTTTTCATTTCGAACAATGATACATTTCAATCAGAATTGGCAAAGTTTTTATTATTTCTATTATTAACGAAAATCATGAAACCCTTGAAGTTAGATAAATTGAAAATTTTTTCCTACTTTAGCAATTAGAACTTACAATTAGTATCAATATAATTTTGCAATCAGTAATAGTGAAAATGCGACACAAAAAATTGTAGCTAAAGTTCACACGTACTAACGAATGCCTAGAAAATATTTATATCAAGTAAATGCCTCAATTCATAATCTATCCTAAATCATCTCATCGACAAAAAAATTACAGACAACTATCATCATCAGAATAGTTTATCAAAAGTTGCTGACTTGTTGCTCATTGATAAAACTCGTTAATTATTGACAATTTTATCATCGAAATCAGAATTCTAAAATTATATACTCTGCAAAATATGAATCAAAAAAAATTAAAGCGCAATAGTTAAAAATTTGATGATTCTTTAAAAAGTTTTATCAGTTTATTTGAAATGCCAGAATTTTATACTCGCAAATAAAACCACTAAAATTAAGATTCTTAATTGTAGTAATAAATGATATCAGGATTTTGAACTTAAAAATTAGACGTTTCGGATTACATATCATGAAAATATGATTCCCTAAAATATACATTCAGGAACTTGAAATCTTGAGTAGTTTTTTGTTTGTTCAAAAGTTTTAGAATTCCATTCTTTGGTTATTATAATGCCAGGCTTACTCATTCTATCATTAAAATTTTGAAATTCGCAGTCATGAATTCATGATATATCATTGGGAATAAAAATGATAACACACTTAGAGAAAAATCTAGTACTTTTGACTAAAAAATATAATAATGGAGTACACATCGACATGAAATTGAGTAAATTTTACTATATACAGTATTGTATTATTCAAAATATTCGTATTGTAGTCATTAGCATATAGCATAGTAATACTTGTGCCAAAATGTAGAAATTATGATCATGTAAGGTGATTTCCAATATCTTGTGTATTGAGAATTGTTATTTACTGAAGTGAAAAATACAATAAGTTTAGTATTTTTACTATATATCAACTCATGATTGCGGTATTTGACGTTTTACTATACTGCATGGTAAAAATAAATATATTCATAACTAAATGTACTATAACACATGAGAAATTAGAATAATGTTCTTGATTTTCCTAGAATATAGTAATTTTTCTAATATTTATAGTAAAAATCATTAGGTTTTTGCTCAGTGAAAGTTAACATGTATTCATCCGAAACATTGCATAAAATAATACAATTTTTCCGGATTGAATCTAGAAAAAAAAACTTCTGTTGGCAAAATTATGACAAATTTTGGGCTTTTTCCTCGATCTGGCGAGCAGGGTGATTCCAAGCCCGCACAAAAGAAGATAATTATAATTGGGCGATTTTTTTCCGTCGACACATTTATGCGAATCACGAATCATCAGGGACTCGGCGATGTTGCTGCTCATTTCCCGCCACTTGTAGTTGTAATGCACTCCACTTCGTTCACCCAATTCATTTTCATCTTCAATCAAGCCTCGACCCTTTCTATTCTGTCATCAGCGATACTTCCGTCTGTTCAACCTTAATTGCGCCGAGAACCTTCCTAAGAAAATTACACTTGTTTCCTGCAGCGACTGAAGAGATCCGGCTCTTTCGCAGATTCGATTTTAACCAAACACTTTTCTAATAAAACCACTCTGCCCGATACTTGGGTAAAGTGTCTCGGAGTAAAGCCAATTTTTCGCTTGAGGAAAATGCACCGATTAAACGAATTAACGGTAATAAGAAGTTGTCTCAAATGTAATTTTTATACAGCCTCTGTAAAAAATTTTCTCCATCTTAAATTATTATTATTTTCCTTACGCCATATTGCCCAGAATCAGTAAAAAGTGACGATGCTTGAGCTTGTAAATCCTGTTCATTAAATTATGCCGTATGCAAGAAAATAAATATTAATGCTTCCAGCAGTGATCATCCTATTCTCTTCTCTCCAATTTTTGACTGGAGCCATAAATCATCCAACTGGACGAAGGACGTTGTCAGCGAAAAATATCGCTAGTAAACCAACGTAAAAGATTGTTTCGAATGAGCAATAACTCTATCTCAAAAATTCCTCTCATAGCAAGCTCTTGTACATCCAAAAACAAACTATTAAGATATTTGAATAATCACAATAATAGTATTGTGATCTGTCAGATTCCATTGCACTTAAAAGTAAGACTCATATTGGAATGATTCTTCAAAAAAAAAAAAAAAAAAAGATTTTTACTAATGCAAATCGGGCATGAATAAATTCTCTACTAATTGCGGTTTTGGCCAACTCAAGAGACGAGGTTTCAGGATTCGAATTAATTACAAAGTACTGCATTATTTTTCAAAATGACTTTGATACTTCACAAATTTATTGTTCTTTCGTTTGGGGACAGAGTTGGAAATATTGCATTATCATAATTCGGGGATTTTTCATTTTCTTTGGGTGTGACATTACCGGATTCTGCGAAGCGTCAAATAATTTCTAATATTCCGTCGGCGCTCTCTGTTGGGAGATACACATCTTCGTGTATCGTTCGATCTTATCTTGTCCGATCGAGCTTCGTTTATCGAACTTGTAATTTAATTAGAAATACCTGGCCCGCATTTTTTCAGCTTCGGAAATGGGTTTCGGAAAGTCTGGGCTGGTTATATTGCTTTTTTACGAGTGATCGAGTTTCATAAAATTTATTATTCGAAATAGGATGGCGAGGAATGAAAAAAAACTTGGGATGTTTTTGCATATGGATGATCAGCCTTCGAAAAAATTCTAGTAATTGTAGGTAGTGTTTGGTGGGATCGCATAATGTTCGAGACGTGTATTTTGAGTTTGCACTTTGCTGGAATAAGTCTAAATTGCATGGAAAAAAGATTTATGAAAAACTTCTAGAATTATTTGATTTGGAGGAATGTTTCGCAGACCTGAAATTTGTTTTTAGATATTTTATTTGTTTGGAATTATGTAAGGAATGGATACAATAAACATATGTATACAATTGATGTAAAAGTGAAATTCCAACCAAAATTCGTAAATTAATACTTTCGGGAAAATTGTCGATCGGGGAAAAATACTTTCGGGAAAATAGCCATTCGGGAAATAATACGTTCGGATCAATGATATTTTGGGAAAATGGTCATTCGGGAAAATGACCGTTCGGGAACTTGGTTTCGGGAAAATGACCGGGAATCAATTGATAATGTTATATTTGGATTTTACAATAAATTTAGAGATTTATCTTGGTTGCAACCTTGGAATTTTGTTTTTATTAAGAGTGAAGCAAATGTTTTGGCGTCGAATAACATGCACAATTACTTTGAATTAACATTCTTGAGTGAATTTTCAAAATCTGAGTGGAGATAGAAAATTATCACAATAAACATTTTTATGGTGGAAAAGTATAGACATATTTTTTTTTTTGATGTTTTGAAGAAGCTGCAAGTTTTAATGACTTGAAAGAAATGAATGTCTGGAAGGTTAAAGGAAATGAATAAATTCAAAAATTGAGAAATTAACGATTATTACACTTCCAGATTGATTAAACTGATGGAATATGGGAAAATAAAAAATTCAAGAATTTTCACTTGAAAGTTTTGAATAGTCATCATTGCTCATTTTAAAAACATGAATTTTTAATTGTTTTCATTTTATACTTTTTTTGGTTTTGTAATCCACGAAACTTCCGTTTTATTTCATTTTTGAGTTTTATATTTATAGTTTATTTCTCTCTTAGAATAAGTATATTCCAGGATTTAATTCTTTCAGTCTTCGAATAACGAAGTATTAGCTTGTATAATCAAGTATTCATGAAAGGTTTAATTAAAAATTCTGTTATTCTTAAAATTTTATTTTCGATTAAGAACCGTTTTTAACTTCGTAATATCGACTTTCACGACAAAAAAATTTTTTAGTTTCTATATTGATCAAAAAAAGTTTTTTAATTCTCGTTTTTCATAGTTAATAAACAAAATTATCAGAAAGTCAAACATACGTTTACATTTACGTTATTTATACATTTTTTTATTATTATTGAATTATCTAGTTTTGTGTGTGTGTTTTTTTTTTAATAATTATTCTCGATTATTTATCTCTCATTTATCTTCACTTAAGCAGTTTTGAATTTCCACAATTTTTGTTTAAATATTGTACTTATAGATCACCTTTTGAAAGTAACATATGTATATAAAAATAGATGGTTTGCAACTTCAACATATTTGTTTTAAGAAGGATTAAAATTTTTTTAAGAAATTTAAGTATGAAATAAATTTTCAATGACGTTGCAAAAAGTATCAATTTTATCATGATAAATCCCGAGTACATTGCATGCTACCAAATTCAAAACTTATTTTCATCATGAAATTTTCCATATATTTACATACGTTCTTTTTTATTTACATTTTTTACGAATAAGTGACTCATTCTCAAAAATTCATGCTCACTAGAAAAATAAGAATTTTCATTATTTTCTTTGCAAAATAATAATTGAAGATTTTACTGTTTCCATTCACATTTAATTTCCTACTTTATTATATGCATGAATTTTATTTAAAAAAATTTTCATTTACAAAATTGTTCTTTGAAATATTTTTATTAAACTAATTTAACTTTCGGAGTAAGAAAAATTGAATATTTCGATTTTAGAGGATGAATTTTTCAAAATCTTGAATACAACACAAATTTCGTGTATTTTGCACAAAAATTTTTGATAAAACATCATATATTGAAAAGTTTCTTTTTCCTCAATTTTGAGATTTGAAATACATGCTAAATATCTTCAAAAATTCAACTTCAACTTTAACTTCAGAAATTCACAAATTCAATTTAAACTTTAATTTCAACGTCAACTTCAAAAATTAAAAAATTGAAAAATTCAACTTGAACTTCAACTTTAACTTCGAAAATTCAAAAATTCAACTTCAACTTTAACTTCAAAAATTCAACTACAACTTCAAAAATTCAAAAATTCAACTACAACTTCAAAAATTCAAAAATTCAACTACAACTTCAAAAATTCAAAAATTCAACTTCAACTTTAACTTCAAAAATTCAAAAATTGAAAAATTCAACTTGAACTTCAACTTTAACTTCGAAAATTCAAAAATTCAACTTCAACTTTAACTTCAAAAATTCAACTACACTTTCAAAAATTCAAAAATTCAACTACAACTTCAAAAATTCAAAAATTCAACTTCAACTTCAACTTCAAAAATTCTACTTCAACTTCAACTTCGAGAATTCAAAAATTCAACTACAACGTCAAAAATTCCAAGATTCAACTTCAACTTCAAAAATTCAAAAATTCAACTTCAACTTCAAAAATTCAAAAATTCAACTTTAACTTCAAAAAACTCAACTTCAATAATTTATAACTCTATACATTATTTAATTTCAATGTTAATAAATAAATGGCTTGACGTATAAATTTCACAGTACACATCATAAATAATCCAAAACTTATAGAAAGTCTTAAAACTTTCCATAAACTTTTCGATTCTCTTCACATTTGCTTGTTTAAAGTACAGATCTCTCATTTCTTGAATAAACGAAAACTGCATCATCATTTATATTTACAATTTAAGAAAATTTTCAAATATTGCACGAAGTGCATTAATAGAGAGATTTTAAACGAAACTGTTTTCATAATCCTTATACGGTTATAACGACTGTACTGCCTAATATGCCAGAGTACTGTTAACGTATGAACATTTCTCGACTGTGTTTTTTTCTCATCTTGGTAAATGACTATTACTGATAATTAACGTTGTGTAGTGGAGGACGTAATTGACTCGTCGAGGCTCGGCTTTTATTATATTTTGATAAATTTTCCTTAAATTGTTCACCCCATGATGCACTTTATAGACATCATACGAGTAAACTTATACTTCCGTAAGTGATGCTGTTGGCGTACGTTGGACACACCCACGCCACTCCTACTTAATAAGACTTGGACCTTCCCACTTTTCTCTATAATTAATAGACTTTGATCGCTACTTCGCGAGACTCTGCATTAGCAACGTTTCGAGTACATTAGTTTCTTTCAAGAAATAGATTTTTTTCCTTCTTGAATGTGATTTTTGAACTGTGATTGGACGTTTCTTCTCGAATTTTTATGATTTTACTATGTCTTGATTTCTAAAATGAAAAAACATATTTTATTTTTTCATTGTATATGACAATAAATTATATATTATTGCTGTTTTTTTTCGGATTATAATTTATTGTGAAAAAAACGACTGCACTAAAAAAAGATGTGCAAAATGTTTTATGCTCAAAAAATTTTTGCTTGAATGACACGTAGCTGATTTGTGTTAAAGAAGTATTTTTTAAATTTTTATAAGATAGCAATCAAATTAAAATTTTTTCTTATTTATTATTTTATTATTATTATTATTATTATTATTATTATTATTATTATTATTATTATTGTAAAACTGTGATTGGATTTTGCATCTCAAATTTTTCTGATTTTACTACGTCTTGAATTCTAGAATGAAACGATATATTTATTTTATTTTGTCATTATATATGTCAATAAATCATATGATTTTTTCTTTATTTTTCGAATTATAGTTTATTGTGAAAAAAATGACTGCACTAAATAATGATGCTCAAAATGTTTCATGCTCGAAGAATTTTTGCTTAGATGACACGTAGCTAATTTGTTTTATAACAGTATTAATTTTTTCGTTTCTTATGATTATTTTTAAATCTGAAAACTTTACTTCTTCAATTTCTGAAGTGAATGAAATTTCTTTTGGGCATAGCCTACTTTTAATTTCTAGAATTCAATTTTGAAAACAAATGTTTCCATTGTTATATTCTAATTATGTAAATTATATCAAAACTAATAGTTCTAAAAAGTCATTTGAGAGTCTCGAAATACATTTGAAACAGAAACTAGTTTTGAAAGTTTTGGAAAACCATCCGTTAAAAAAATTTCAAATTTTCCTGAAACTGAAAATCTTTGAATATCATTTCATATTCCATGTGATTCCATCAGAGTATTAATAGTATATTCTATAACTAGTGTGGGAAAGTTTTTTTAACGAGTCTGAAGGTTGCAACGCGAGCCGTAGGCGAGCTTTGTAATCAGATGAGTTAAAAAAACTTTTCTACACTAGTCAAGGACCATATTTTATTCAACTACGTGAAGAAATACGAGTTTTATAAGATACAAGCGTGGGAGAAACGAGCCATTACTTCACGGCGTTGAATAAAATACAATTTTTCGAGTTTCAATTATAATCAGATTTTTTCAGTATTTTAAATTTTTTAGAATTTCGAATGTATTAGAATTTCAATTCTCTGAATTTTTAGACCATCTTTTAGAATTTCGTTAAACCCATTCAAAATTTTTACCGGAATTTCCTACAATTCTGTCAGAAAAATGTGTTATAATGAAAATCTAACTCGGTAGAAACAATTTCTTTATTTTTCAATCATATGAAAAATTCACTGTTTAAAAACCACACTGTAAAGGCAGATGTGCAATTTTCTCACCACTTTACACAATAATTTTATTTTGCTGCATGAGCTCGTTTTCTTGCCACCTCAACAAATCTTTTCTGCTGCCAGATTGCATAATAATTGTGCTCTAGTAGCGAAACGGGTTTGTTATGACAACAAAAAAACTAGCTACTGTTGCAAAAAAATTTGTTGTGTCATTTTTTTGCTGCTGCAGCAAGTTCTTTTCTCCTAAATCTGAATCAGTAAAATTTTAACTGATTGAATCTGTCAATGATAATTTGACTGAAAGATCTGTTGTTTCTGTGCTACTGATAAATTAACCCATCGAAATTGCACAGCCCAACAAGCAAATGTTGCTAGAACAATAATTTTATTATTTGCATAATAGATAACTCGGTAGTGTATTCTGAAATTGATAATCTTACGCTATAAAATGAAACAATAAATATTAAAAAATTGATTCATGAATAAAATAAGGAATGGAAAACAATTTTACTAAAAAATAGTTAAATATTTTTTATTGAGTGATGTCTTGTTTTAAACGGATAATAATTGAAATTTCAAATAAAATTCTATAATATTCATAATTGGTTAGGTCATTCATGAATTCATAAATTATTCAGGTAATTAATAAATAATTATTTAAATGATTATCTATTTTTTGATTATTGTTTATTCTGTAATTAATCAATTTAATCTTCTCAAACTTAAATTTTTTTTTCTTTACTAAATCTGTTAATTATTCAATTATTTATTAGCTTTAAAATCCATTTGTCTAGCCAATCAATTTTGTAAATAAATTCTCATTTTTCAGTTAAAGTAGAATATTCAAGAAATACCATAAATTTCAAATGTCCGAAAATGTTTAGTTATAAATATTTAGACAGTTAAACTATTTGAAAACAAAGAAATTTATATTCTAACAAAATTGAAACTTTTATCAAGGAAGGAAATATTAAATGTCCGAAGATGATAAAAATCTGTTAAATGTGAGGAATGAAAGGAATTTAATTAATAAAGTAGAAATATTCACTGATTAAATAATAATAATCAATTACTCCTTATTATTGAGTTATTGATAACTTATAACTCCAGATTCAAAATTCTAATGATAAGAATCAATTCTTTATCATATTTCCTTGCAATGATTTTCGTCTGAAAAGTAAATTATTCATTTTTCCAGGATAACAGATGTTACCAAAACAAAAAATTCAGTAACATCATCACGCTACAGTTACATCAAATTTATTTGTCAATCTGACTGATTTGGCCTGTTGTGTTTCACTGATTCACTGAAGAGTTATTTGACTGATTCACATTTGAAGAGTTCTTCGTGCAACGAATCTCAAATTCCAAATATTCCAACCTTCTTTTATCTCACACCCAAAAACAACCAATCGCCTATTTTTCAAACCTCCCCCAAGAACACGAAAAAATCCCCACGTTTGATCACCTATTAAAATTCTACACTGTGGTCTTAATTAAAATTAGTCGCATGTCATGAACTAATTAGGTGGATGAGATTATTCGCCTCTCTGGCGCATGCAATTATGCAAATATTTTTATGGCCTCCCACGAAAAAAATAATGTCATCGTTATGCGGTGATTACAATATGTCCGTATATTAAGATGCGTATCGGCGATGTTGTCGCGTGCTTTTTTCGTCTAATTCGTAACGTTTCGTCAGGGGGCGGCAGGACGAAAAATTCCCTCGATAAACGTTCCTCGAAACAAGGGTTTTACGGTCCAGGAATTGGCGTGGGAAGCGGCTAAACTCGCGATTTTATCGAACCGCGCCGCGGCGATTTCCGTAATATACGTCGCCTCGTAAAGTCCGACGGGGGTAAAGAAAGTCCTTTTTACGCCCTTCATTTTGCTTTATCCGTAATGACCGAATGGCTTTCTAACTTTATTAAGATAATTTAAAATGCATTGGCACGAAAGGGCATTTAAAATACCGACATCATTGGGAATGCATTATAATGTACCGCGAACGATATTCCCTTCTGTCAGCGCCGTACAAAGGGTCCCAGAATATGGGCCCGTCCGTGTGGGTGATGACTAATAGATTTCGGAACCACGTTCATCCATCTCGCGCCTTCGAACCATCGATATGAATCGTGGTATATATGGGTTCTTGTTTTCGCGAAAGGGGGTGGGGGAGGGAGAGGGTGGAGGAGGTTCTCTTTTCGCGGTTACATTGTAGCTTCGTAGTTTCGGTGGGATGAAAAAAAAAACATGATTTTGGAGCCTGAAAATGTACGCGGTTCATGCTGAAGCAGGACGTACTGTAGGAAATGATGATTGAAAGGTACATACGGAGTTCATATTCAAAAAGGGAAGATACATTTTTTTGTGCCTGGTTCGCAAGGAAGGGGAGGGAGGGGAATGGGGGTTTTAGATTTCCCATGCTCCAAGCTCCAAAAACATGTATGTTGTATGATTTGTGGAGTACTCTCACTTCTTTGTGCAACATTGTTTTTAATTTGCTGATGTAGATTCTGAGGGGTTAAATTCGCCAGAATTCCTACCACACTTCTAGCATTGATAAATTTAAAAAATACTGGGAATATTCGAATTTTCTGATTCGTCTTAATGGTCAGCTTGATTGAAAATTTTATCTGTTTCCTTAATGTCATCAAAGCAATTGTGTTAAAATTGATAGTATATTATCATTAAAACGTAAGTTTTCAACGTCGTTTTATTCAAAGAAAAATAGCAATGATGAACTTAAAAAACAATAAAAGAATTATGCACTGACCTAGTATTAATAATTTTATGAATAAATCATTCAATACTATAAGAATAAAAAAAGGAAAATAGGTGCATATCGTCAAAAATGTACTTACTGAAATCTAGAGAACGTAACGAATGGCTTTCAGTTAGTTCTCAAATTTAAATACAACTTGGAGTTTTTAATTACACTAACTCAAAAATTACAACAATGCTGGCTCCAGAAGAACTTTTATTATAAATGTTTAGCTACGATAACGTAAAAAAAAGAAATTGAGAAACCGTATTAACTATGAGATTAATAAAAAAAAAAACTATTACTTACGAAAATGTTGAAAATCAAAGAAATTTTGAACTGTGGAGCTTCCAATTCTACAAAATTTAGATGAAAATCCATGAAGAAACTAAAAAGTATTTGGAATCACAAAGAAACTGAAGAAACAGTAAAAGTATTAGAATTCTAATTGAACTGTTTTCTAAAAAAACTGAACAAATACGTAAGATCTATAAAACTTGGAATTTTAGACGACCAAATTCGAAAAAAACGTATAAAAAAATCTATAGAAATAATGTAAATTAATAAAAATACTACAAAATGCTAGAAAATCTTTTAAACAATCTATAAAGTACGAAAATATAAAAAATCTATGAGATATTGGAAATCTACGTTGATCTTATTTTCCCAAACATCTTTAAAAATACTGGATATCTATTGAAAACAGAATTATAGAGTTAAATTTTTGAAATCTATATGGCAATCTACAAATAAATTAGAAATAAAAAAATACTGAAAACTCAAAATCGTTGTAAATTTCAATACTTTAGTATCAAATTCTAGGAACCTGTAAAGTGAATCACAGAATTCCAAGAAATCCATAAAAATACTGAAAAATACGATAAAATAGTATGAATAGCATAAAACTCGGAAATCCTAGAAATTCCTAAAATACTTGAAAAATCTTTTTTTTTAATCATTTGGTGATTTTTAATCTTTCACAATCTGATTTTTGTAATAAGATCTTACAATTTTACGAATTTCAAAGTTTCAAAACTTTTTAAATTTTATAGTCCAGGGTCGAAAATTTGTCAAATACGTATTCAATATAATGAGACTCGATTTTCGTTATTTTCCTATCACTGTATAGAATTTCGTCTTTTCCAAATATTTTCATACACTGTTTAAATGTTTGTATTAATTTTAATAAACCTGTCTCAGAAGTTTTTTACATAAACGCATTTAAAAACCAGTATACAAAGTTGATGAAGATTGAAGAATAATAAACGTTCCCAATTTATTGAATTTAATTGACTAGTTCATTCAATTTTTTGTACAATATACAATAAACAATATACAATATACTAGTCTATTGATTTTGATAGACTACTGACAGATTTTAATATGCGTCAATTAAAATTAATGATAAGTTAATTAGTCTGAGTTTATTACACGTGTTTATTATTTTTAATGCAAATACCATACATGAATGTATATTGAAATTAATGACATTTTTAACCGTGTATAGTACACTACTTCATATGACAAAAAATATATAGAATTAGATAATTCAGATAATTGTAAAAATACTCAGTGGAAAAAATATGGTCCTTTTTTCTGAAAAATATAATCATGGGAAGTAAAAGTAAAATTTGAATAAATGTTAATATTCATACTGCTACGATACAGTATTGTATCGTTTCAAATATTTAGCTATTTAATATGAGTTTTGCTTGATTTAAAAATCGAACATAATTTCAGCAGCTGAAATAATCAATGATTTTGCAGAATTTCCAGCATTCTTATTCGTCTCTCCGAATTTTCGTCTAAAATTTTTTAATAGATTATCCAAAACGCATCATCAAAAATCTCTAATTTCCCGTATGTTTTCCATGAAATGCTTAATAATCATCAAAAACGGAGAAATTTATCATTACATTCATTTACCTTCATCTAATTATTCTAATCCTCATTATCATTGAAAAGCCTTCTTTATTCAACGCCGTGTCGAAAAGACCACTTTTCCACACGTTCGGGTGATGCAAAACTGGCATTTTGACACACTGTTCAATAAAACATAGTCCTTGACTAGTGTAGAACAACTTTTTTAACTTATTTGAATACAACACTCAGATTCGTTAAAATAGTATATTTCACAACAAGTTGAGTATCGGGAGTTTTACCGTAGACGTCAAGTTGGCGGCGCAGAGCCATATAGGTTAGTGCGGAGAATTGTG
>JAPYZL010188228.1:0-11978 GCA_030522825.1 Platygaster orseoliae
GTACCTGAAAGTTGCAAGAAAAAAACAAAATTTTAACGAAATTTTTTGTACTGTACTACCCGACAACCTTTTGTTTACTTCTTTGAAGTTTTTTTAATATGGATTAGAATTATTGTGATTATTAAGATGAAGAAACAAATTCAGAGAAATTAGAGAAGATACTCTAAGAAAGGAATTTTTTCTTTTTCAAAAATAAGTAATCAAATTCATTATAACTATTAAGATCTTTTTTCTGTAAATGTCATTGAAGAAAAACCTGAAAAAATTTCATTTTTCCACTTTCAGTTGAATTTGTAAAATAAAAACTTGTTTTAAATAAATGTTTTTATCTTAATAAAGTTTTTCTTTTTTCATTTATTTCGTTCATTAATGTAATATGCAAAATGCCTAGAAATGCTTCGAAATTGTAATTTTTAACACAGTTTTCCATTTTGAAAGAAAAATGCCTATAAATTTCGCTAAAAAATTTTTGGTCCTGTTAATTCGTATTATTTATATTTTTCTCTGAAAGGAGAAATAAATTCTACGCATTTTTAACCTCAAAGTTTTACATTTGGACGGGCTTTGAGACTATAATTGCATAAAATACTGTATGCAACTTAGTGCAAGTGTCTCATTTTGCGAAGACGATTCAACCCTCGTCTTCGCCAAATTCGACCCTTGCACTACGTTACATAATGTACTATTTAAATTTCTTGTCCATTACAAGAAATATCAATCCAGTGTTAAAATTCTAAATAAAATAGTTTGCTTTTATTAGTCATATTCTCAATACCTTCTTGTTTTTGTGAAATTTCTTTAAATTCTTGATAATAAAATATACTTTTCGAATTCTTCTGCCTTCAAATATTGACTTTCTTTTTGTGCAACCCTTTCATGTTATTATAGAAAATTATACATTTCAAAATAATAAACAGCAATTACTCCGATTCATGATTACTAAAGTGACAGAGAATAAAAATTAAATCTTCAAAATTTATAATACTACGTAGGTAAGATTGAAGGAAAATTTTTAGAACTAGTTACAGAATACAATTGCTAATTAATTTTCATTTTCTTTTCGTTTATTTCACACTTTCATCCAATTATCTAAAGTATATTTTTTCAAAACTACTGCTTTATGAAAAAAATTGCCAACAATAAACAGTAAAAACACTTTTCCTGCCAAATATTAATCCATTGTCATTCAATGTATCGCATAGAAACAGCAACACTCATAACAACAATAATAACGAGTGCAACGAAAACATCGACAAATATAACTCGGACTCTTTCTCCATGATCATAAAGATTTTGCCACAAAAACCAACACCGAGAAGATTTAATATCGAATTTTCGATTTCTTGTGAATGGAATTGAAAAAAAAACACACACAACACTTAAAATGAATCCATGATCAAACTTTTTACCAAACGTTTTCCCAGCAACAATATTAAAATCCGAAGCAATACAGTCTGCCATACAACGAAAGAACTCGTTTTCTACTCAGTTGAATTTACTTTTCATATACTGGTTGAGTTCCCTACTGAGAGTTCACGTTAATTGAATGTAAACTGTATAACTTTCGAAAATTCGAAGAAAAGAAGAGAAATCAGTCGCCACATTTAATTTTTTGACGTGTTTCCTTCTCAAACAATCCGGCTCTTGAGTTATTTAGTTTTACGGCAGAAGTAAGGTGAGAATCATGCATATTGCTGCTGCCTAACATGAAAAATATTAATGACATCATCACGGATAAAATTGACCAAAATGTAACGTCGAACATCGAGAGGGTTTTACCTATTCTTCGACTTGAGTGAAAGCCGACTGGATTAGAGAGCCGAGCGCCGTACCAATTGATCGGAAATTGATCGACACGTGTCGCACGATCCGAAAATCCGTGATTAAACGTGTCTTTCTATCGATCGATTGTTGCGTGCAGTACATTAATCGAGCCTGATACAAAGCGCATATGCATGAATTACATTCACACGCTTGTAATGATGATGAATGATTGTGAGTTGATGACCATGATTTCGGTGTTGGCTTTTTTGACTTATAAAATTGTTTATCTTATGTTAAAATAATAATCACGTATTACCGCAGTGACATAACGAGTTTTATACTTTTCCCGAACTTTACTTACAATTCTTGAAATAGAAGATAAATTTTACAATATTTGTTGTACTTTCTTATTCTGTAACTTAAACTTGTACTATATAATTTATTTTTAAATTTAATTTGTAGAACATAACATGAAAAAAATTAAATAACTCGCACAACTTCTTGTGATTTGGTACTTTTGAATGCAAACATTAAGTAATTTGTTTCCCAAATGAGTAGATAAATAACAAAAACTACTTTATGAAGAGATTAATTAAAATATAACATGATCAATCGAAATACCGATTATAAATAGTGAAAATTAGTTAAAATGAAAAAATTCACTCACTAAAATTTAGATGACTTAACAAAAAGTTTCATGTAAGTTCTCAAAAATAGCAACAATCCTGGTTTCAGAAAAAAATTTATTTGTCGGGATTATAATTATGAATGTTTGTCCAGGAAATAAAAAAAAATGAATTCGTAAATTTGTATCAACTTAGTTTTGAATAAAAATAAGTAAAATGAAAAAATTTATAACTAAACTAGAATTTCATGAAATAAGTTAACTGATATTTGACAAACTTACTCATATTTAAATTGTTTGAATATAATCTACGAAAAAGCTGAAAATCTCAAAATTGTGAATACTTCCAGAGTATAACATTTCATAAAACTTTTCAGAAATCTATCATAATGTGAAAAATTTTTTTCATAATATAAAAAAAGCTGAAAAAATACTAAAAGTCTATGAAATTTCGATCATTATTATATAAATTCTTTAAAAACGTACACACTAATTTATCAAATGGGTTCACAGTTATAAAAACACCAAAAAACCTATGAAAAATTTTAAGAATAACATACATCTGAGTTCTATAACAACAACAACAAAAATTTATAGAAAAAATTTTTGAAGCACTTGAAGTCTGTAAAGACACTTGAATATACTTACTAAAAATTTCATGAGTAAAAATCATAAAATATCAATATCTAATAATCTAAATACTCTCAATCTGTATTTTTGTTTCTGAAAAAATACCGAAAATTTTAAGAACTATGATTCCTAGAGCATAAGAAAAATATAGATTTATTCATACAAATTCAAGAAATATTTGCAAATTCTACAAATGCCAAATAATAATAAAATTCTAATCATCTATAATAAGTAGAACGAATTTAAGTCGATATTGTTTTTTTCAGAATCTAGAAAAATAGTCAAAATGTTGTATGATCTTGAAGCCTTGAGCATCGGATTCGGAAAACCATATTACTATGCTATTCATACTGGAGGAATATCAAACATTCAAAAAGAATCAAAAGAAAATTTTTTTTTTCCCTAGTGACTTGAGAATATAAAAAATCCAATTTTCAAACTAGAACATTCATATAAAATTATTCAAAAAAATATGTATACCATTCATTTTAAAACTTGGAAATTCTCGAAATTCGAAAACATCACAATTTTTCAAAATCACGTCGATAAAGATTAAAAACGATTCCATACTAAAGATAATTATCAAATATCAAGGATAAACAAATAATTATGAGAATTATGATAAAAACTTTTGCTTCATAAAAATCAAGTCCTATTTATCTCATAAATAACTTCGACAATAATCCTCCCCCAAAAAATTTTTCTGCGCATGCCCCTGTGTCAAAAGTCACCGAAAATCATGTTATATAATTCAGGACTAATCCCTCATTATCGTAAACCATAATTTCAAATCGATCAAAAATCACGACCACAAAAATTAAGGCGCAATTTTTTTTTCTTCATCCCCAGAACAATTTTATTCATCCACACCCTTCGTCCCTTGCACTCCACAAAAAACTGAAACCGCAGCGAAACCAAAAGCAGGACCCAAGCATTGCAAATAATTGGCCGGAACCCTTGTTTGTACGTAACCACCGTACGCAGAAACGCGCACGAGCGTAGAGGGGACGAAATTAATATCTGGGGATTTCGTTTGGCTTCGACTTTGTCGCTCGTCCGCTTCGTCACGAGGTTATTACACAACGCGGCGAGTAAATTACTTCGAAAGGAAAAAAAATGGAGCGAAACGACACTGGAAAAATATTCCGAAGAAAAGGGATGAAAAACGCGAGAAAAAAAATAGGGGAGAGTACGACGGACGAACGAGGAAAGTAACGCTGTCGCGGGTAAACTTTCCATTATCCCGCGATGAAACAACGGCCGCACCGGCAAAGTAATTAAAACTTTCGTTTTATTTGCATTATCTCATTGTATGGCATCGTATATTCTAATAATAGCGAGTCGTTAATTGCAATTAGGCGCTCACTTGGACTACCTTCGCCCCCCCCCCCACCTGCCACCCTTTAAGGGAGTTCTTTTCTTCGTCTTCGAGCCATTTCTTTCAATTATTTTACCCTTGCTAGAAATTGAGAAAGTGTCGCCGAAACAAGAGAAACCGATTGCGTTTCGGAAAAATCGTTTGGAGAAGTTTTTATCAAGAAATAAAAGAAAATGGAAAAAATTTGGTAGATAGAGGATATGGGAGAACAGCAGAGACGTAAGGAGAAAAAATTTCGGGAGGGGTTTTTCGAAAAAATTTATTTTCTTTGTGATTTTATATTTTTAATGTTTAACAATGTGGTTATAGGTTGACTTTTTTTATTTTTCGAATGAATTTATACATTTCTTAAACATCATAATGGCAAATTTTTCATGTTCAGATTTGAAAGAATGAAATCAGTTGCTTGTAATTTTAAAGTCGTTGGGGTTTTGATTTTTTCTAATGTATTTCGTTTTTTCATTTATTTGTCAGTATTTATAAATTAAAAGAATATTATGATATGATTATGGTTTTTTACTCAGATTATTCATTTCGATGCTCTGGAAATCAAAGTTCAGAAAGTATGAATATTCTTATAAATTTTTGGAAGCAACAGGATAACATGGATGTCAAGCATTTCTTAGATTTATAGAATTTCCGTATTGTTTGTAATTCCTATAATTTTGTGTTTTATTTTGGTTTTTGTAAAACAACAATTTTGTAGTACTTATTTCAGTACTTTTCATTTTTTTTCCAGTAGTTTTAGAGATTTTTGATAGCATCAGAACAACGTAGATCTTCAGTATTTCAATGATTTCTGAAATTTTCGTATTGAATATTCCTTCTATAATTTTGTAGTATTTTTGACTTTTTTGTTATATAGATCGATCTATCATTTTCAAAAATATGATGTTTTAATATGAAAAATTCGGAGATTTCAAGTATTTTAATCAATTTTTCAGATGACAGTATTTTTTATACAGATGTCCAGTATTTTTCCTTTCTTTTTTTTTGTAAGTATCCATACAACTTAAAGGATTCCTTTTTTTTTAAAAAAGATTAACTATAGATTTTAGGTATATGTTCCAGAATTCAGGATTTTTGGAATTTTTAAAATAATTATAACATATTTTATGAATCTTATAACTACTCGCACATTTAATTACTCATGAATTAAAAAAAAGTTTTGTAGTACACTCGAAAATGTAGAATATTTTTGATAATCACTATATGCTCACTTTAAAATTTGATGCTCTAAAAGTTCCATGGATCGTAGGTATTTGTTCTAATTTTTATAGAACAGTTTCTTCCAAGAATTCTACAACTTGTAGTGTTTCCTCAGAATTTGTATGATTCATTAGATTTTTTTGGATTTCTATGTAGATTACTATAATTTGATAGTCCAGGGTTCAAACTTGGAAAATTTCCACAATTTTTACAGATCATTTGTTTTATTTATTATTTAATGGATTGAAATGATTTAGAAACAATTTTTTTCTACGTTATCCCAAGCTAATAATTATGATTAAAATTATGTTTAAGAAAAAATTCTTTAAAGATAAGATAATTCTTGTTTCTGAGGAGTAAAATAAAGAATTACGAATTTCGTTCAACTCTGAGAACCTATATGAAACCATTCATTTATGAAAATTTTGACTGATTTCATTATCACGAACAATATTTTCATGCATTATATCTTAGTTTGTATTTTAATTATATACAACGCAACCTTTTTAATTTTTACACGAAATAATTATAAACTTTTCATCAACCGAAACCCCCGCCTATAAACCCGCCCGAAAAACAGTAAAAACCGTAACCTCCCACAACACCCTACAATGAGCAACAATTCCTCAAGTATCGATCTTGTGAAAACCGCGATTCTAACGAAACCTCGCGATTTCTCTCTGAACAAAATTGTGTACTTTTTCATAATGAATCGACTGATGCATCATTTAGCCCTAATATGGTCCATTACCGCCTGATATGGGAAATGGAAAAAAGCCGAAGTGATTGATGCGGTGCGAAATGTGAAGTTGATTAGGGCTGCTTTGGAAAAAGACGAAACAAGGGATTTGGAAGGGAAAGAATAAGGGCTTGATTTTATGAATGTCGAGTAAACAACAAACAGTCACACGTCAAGGTTAACATATGCACTTACCTTCTCTCTGCGACGGTGCCACAGCAGTCATCGGCTGAGGTATGGCTTGAGGAAACTGGCTGTAGACGGCGGGATAAGCTGCGACAATAACAAATGACAAATACATCATGGTCTGTCACATCGAGACATAACGGGCATGCTCTGTTTTGGCTGTTTACCAGTGCTATCAACTACGTCCTGATGGTTCGCTCCACCTAGTCGTGATAATTGCAACATCCACGATTGAGAAGTGGCACTATCAATGACGGGGTAATGATATAAAGAGCGCCAGGCGCCGAGGACGCTATCGCTTGGCTGAGCTGTGGTATCACGAATCAAACGTTTTCTCAGATGTTTCTGTTTAGTCTTTTAGAAATCATTATTCGGGGGATCATCTTTTTTTTGTGCTTTCGGCTGCATTTGTGATTGAAGAGTTATTTTTAATGCGTGAAAAAGGTGAAAAACTTAATTTTATTGAGTTTGGAAGTTTATTAAAAAACTTCTTCATTTGAAGGTTTTGGGAACTTTAAATCTTGAGTGCAGAATTTATATCAGAATGCTTTTTGTAGCGAAATTCATATGAAAGTCAGACCACAATGCAGAATTTTCTCAGATTTTTATTATTTGAATAAGTTTTTCAGAGAATACGATACCACAGAAATTTTGTTTTATTGACATCTTTTGAATTTTCCGAAATTCTCACAATTTATGAACTTTCTGGTATTTCAATGGATTTCTGTACAGATTTCTTAAATTTAATGATATAAAATTCAATAGTTTATAGATTCTGAGTATTTTATTGCATCTTTTGAAAAACAATATTTTTTTGGAATTATCTCATTTTATGGATTTTGGGTAGTTTAGTATTTTCCGTATTTTTCCAGTATTGGTACGATATTGAAGATTTTCTTGTTCATTTATGGATTTCCATATAGATTTATAGAATTTGGTGTTAGGAAGAAAAATTTTTACAGATTTTATTCTCTGAGTAGGTTTTAGAGAAAAAGTTTTTCCTGGGGTCAGTCTATTCACTTTTTTTTATGTCAATTTTTTAACAACTTTATGTTATAAATGCGGGATTATCAGACTGAAGAATTTATATAATTTTAAACGTGAAGAAGATTCATAATGTCATTTTTTTTGTTGAGAACCACGAGTCTGAGTATGGGCTCAGAGTGAGAAAATTTTCTCATTTTTGAAATTGATTTTTGTTATAATGTGTTGTGAATGGTTTTATAGAAAAGATTTTTTTGTGCTTTTTCACTGCTTTATGAATAGATTCGCTTGAGGATTTTTTTGAATTAGTAGTTCAGGGCTTGATCTTTTTTCGGAGCTTTCAGATGCAGATGAGATTTTATTTAAATATTTTGAAATTGTTGGGGGAGGGAGGGGAGAACGTTATTAAAATTTTTTTTTATCAGGAATTGTGAAATTCGGATTGAGCTTGGATTGTAAGAATTTTTTTTTATTTTGTGGTGATGTGATTTTAGCTGTAGCTCATATTTGTTGTGAGGTGAGAGTGATTTTTATCCTGATTATCTTAATTGTATCATACTTATTTATTATCATTCTCAAAAAATGATTTTATCAATAAAAATCACGTGTACCTTTCATTTGATCTCTAACATTAGTGTTTAGAGAAAATTGCAGATATAAAAGCTAGTTGGAGTTGCTGAAATTTTTTTTTCTTTTTTTATTTGCTTTCTTTCAGCTGTTTTTTACTCAATTTGTGCAACTTATCCAGATTTTAATGATACACAGTTCAATGTAATGATTTTCCTTTCCCAAGGTTGCAATTATTTTATTGTCTAGTCGTACGGTTGGAAGTAGAACTTTTCTGGGCAGTTTTATTTCTTATAAAGAAAAAAAATGCTCCCATCGACACAAAACTTCATTATATTTCCTTTTTTTTTTTTTTTTGACTCACATGCATTTTTTTTTCAAACGGTGAATTTCTACGCGAAATAATTCGGATTATTCCTATTGTGGAAAAAATGTTTTTTTGTAAGTTTCTGACTTTGATAAAAAAAATTATATCATGATTTTGTCTGTTGATTTCAAATAACAGTAGTTGTTTCAAATTTTCAAATAAACATTTGAGAAACAAAAATAATGTTGAAAATGCCTGTAGAATTAATTACTGATTGTTCAACTCGATTATCTTTATGAAAATGTAGGCATTTTTTAGCATGTGGTTTTCAAGTCATTTTCCATTTATTAACTAATTATAATAATGAAAGAAATGATTTCATTTAAAAACTATGTATCGAATTTTGGAAGCGACTACATGCGAAGTCTTATCAAAATTTCATCGGATTGATGCGCCTTTAAATCGAATAATAATTTATTTGTTCAAAAATTATTTTCATTCGAATTCTAAAGGAACGTAAAATAACGCATACATTATTCGTTTTTTTATGCAAACTGTTTCCTAATTAACTGTTTACAATTTTTCAAATTATATTAATTACGTTTTCTTCAAATTTTATCATTTTTATATTATGTTTCTATTATTTTTTCTTTCCATTTTCCTTTTATAAAAAAAATTTTTTTTAGTCGTACAAACAATTTTTATAGTTATAAAAATATTAATATAGAAAAAACGTAATTTCTGCAGTAACATTTTTCTTATTTCTAACTTTCAGAAGTTTCCAGAAGAAAACTTTCAAACTAAAGGCTACATATAGAATTGTACTATGAATTTACCGTGATACTATTATTATTTCCCACGCAAAAAAGTGAGGTATTGACCAATTTATTTCACCTTCCAATAATTGTTCAACGCAACAAACCCACTATCAATAAATTATCGCAGTACTGATAAATACCCAAAAACTTCCTAAAAACCAGCTCAATAATTTTGTCAGAAGAAATAATAACAATTTTATCAGATCCATGAAAAACCTCAATAAACCATTTATTCATATTTTTTTTCGCTGACGAGTGGTTTTTGTACCTTCATTACTTCCTATCTGATTGCTCGCTTATTCGATCAAAACACGGCAGAGAATGTTCAAAAATAAACGAAAATCCGAAGAAAAATAAGCCTCGAACTTGACTAACCAAATGGGATTATGGGAAATGAATAATAAATGTTGAACAATAATCCCGTGCAAACCCCACGTATTTATTGAATTCATTATTTCGCTGGAAATTTTTCCGTCAAAGTCATGCGCTCGATCGCGGTTTCAATGAATGGACAACGAATTCTCAACTGAAATAACAAATCTTCTCATATTCATATTTCACCGCCTTTGTAAATAAAGCTCTTCATGTCTTATCCACGATTTCACGCGCGATAAATTGATCAAACATTTGAAGAAATTTTAGTTGACTGATCACTCATTCTGTTCGAAAAATAACGGAAAATACAAATAGGTTATAAATTCACTAGAGACTGAGTTTAAACAATTTTTTCGAAAGTTATTTTATATTTTATTACATAAATTTCTAGATACGTATTTTATGGATTGAAAAATGGAGATAAAAAATTGTTTGGTTGTTGACTATAAAGCTGATTTTAATTGAAGAGTGTTATGGGATGTATAATTTTCATAGTTATTCATAGAGATTGTTTTGTAATTGGAAATTCAGATTTTTTTGTAATGTGATAACTATCAGAAGTTAAGAGCGTGACGAAAAATGCACAAATGCGAAAAAATGATAAATTTGTTCGAAGGAAGAAAATTGATGGATATCAATTTTTTTTGATGTTTCTTCAGACTTAAAAAAATTTTATTCAACTATTTTGGTTAAATCTACTTGACTAACGAGTTGAATACTTTTTTCTGAGTTCAAGAAAAACAAGAAAAAGTTTTGGCAGATGTGTGCAGTCTCTATTTTTCAAAATTTTTATGCAATCTTGTAATGATTTTATATGATGATAGTATGATAAAGTGTGCCATATTGTATGAACATGATAGGAATAAAAAAGGGCTAGAAACTTGAACAACATCTAAATATTTATTTTAATGAAAATTTATAAAAATGTTCTTAACCTATGAAACTTCAAATTTAAAAATACAAGGTTCTAGGAATCCTCGGAACAATTTATTAAAATTACAGGACTTTATTAAAATACAAGGTAATTCTACATGATATATGTAGTAATCAAAAAATTACGAACAGAATCAAATTACAGAATTGGAAGATGAAAAAAAGTTTGGCAGAATTTTCTATAAGTCTGTCATATCACTGAAAATCTCTGAAATTTCGAATTTCACTGCATGGAATTCCATATATTTAAAGATAAATTCAAAAAATTGAAACGAAATATCTGAAATTTAATAAAGTAGAAAAAAAAAAACAATATCTGAAGTACTAAAAAAATACGAAGAAACTAATAGTCTGTTTAACTTTCAATCCTAGTCTATTCAATTCTAGAGAGCTGAATAAAAATCTATAATCCATCTAATAGTCATAAAAATTCATATGTTGGAAATCATAAAACTTTTGATTCTTGAATATTAGTTTCTAGAAATCCATGGAACAATCTATTAAAATATTAGAAATATACGAATATCACAAGCAATCCCACATACTTTATCAAGTAACTGAAAAATCACGAAGATTATTCAATTACTAGATTCAAATTATACCTAAAACCTAACTAGATTTAATTTTTTTAATTATCGATCATGTAGCTAAAAATCTCTGAAACTTTGAATTTCAGTAATCTACATATAAATTCACGAAAATACTAAATTTATTTGATCCCATGTTCACTGAATTTCGTTGAATTATTCCTAAATTCTATCTATTGAGTGCTAAAAATTATATAAGTATACTGCAATATCAAAAATAATGAGTTATTTTTGGAATTATACACTGTAAAAAATAATTGCAACTTTTCTATACTCGTGTTTGGAAGTTTTCCCATGTTGTATGGAAATAATCTCACATTGTAGAGGAATTTTAAAAATATGGAAAGTTTCATATAGAAATATTTATCCATTCCCATACTTTTCCGCAAATTTTTTTACACGAATGAAAAAAATTCTATAAATGTATGGGAATTATAAAATAAAGAATGAAAAATTTGCGATTTATGTATAGAATGAAAACTTCCCGTATTGTATGGGAAGTTTTTTTTTACAGCGTTGTTAAACAGTTCGAAAAAAAATGTATGTATATTTTTCAATCTGCGAGCTTGATTGCTTAAGCTCATCTATCTCTAAAACAATACGTTACTATAATAAATAATCATTGATACAATAAAGTAAATATGATGTTTGACGTCACCCGAGTCGAAATTTTCAACCGCTAGTTTTTCTCCTTCACCCTCCATTCATGCAAAAGTGGAAATATCCGCAGTTTTTGAGGTTGAACCCATTGTTCTTGAGGCTGAACAGAGGTATGAGTCTGAACCTCTGTTCAGCCTCAAGAACAATGGGTTCAACCTCAAAAACTGCGGATATTTCCACTTTTGCATGAATGGAGGGTGAAGGAGAAAAATTAGC
>JAPYZL010188229.1:0-14930 GCA_030522825.1 Platygaster orseoliae
GCCGTCTCACGTAAACGGGAGTGCTACCTACCTTGCTACCTTCTTGCTCCCAGGTAGCGCAGGGGTAACACAGGCCTTAAAAGTGGTAGTGAATTGCTAGCTGGGATTTCACAGAATTCATTGACATTTTCTGATCATCAACAAATTTTCAAAAGTTTGTAAGAAAATTTACCTGCAATTTTCAGAATTTATTTTGATATTAAAGATTTTATTTCAAGTGCATATTAAATGAACAACCTTGAAATATTTATTTAATATTCAAAAAAAAGGTGCAAAATATTCGGGATAAACGCAAAACATTTTTAATTTTAGAAATTGGATTTGAAATCACAATATACAGAATTATTTTTTAAAATGATACAGTAAAAATGAAACCCAGTCTCAGTATTTGTTGAGAATTTAATAATTTTTGTACAATTTTCAGAATTATAGATAATCTTCTAAATTTCCAGTATTTTTTGAATTTTACAAAAATTATTGGAATTTTCCGATACCCTACGAATTTTCGAAATTCTTAGTATTATTTACAATCTTGAGATTCTACAATGTTATATAGAGATTTTAATTCGAGTGCATACAAAATGAATACTTTAAAATAATAATTAAATACTCACGAAGAAATGTGTAAAATATTTGGGATAAACGCAAAACATTTCGAATTTTAGAGATTGAATTCGAAATTTAATTATAAATTATTAATAATAAAATAATACTGTAATAATATAACGCAGTTCCGGTAGTTTTTCCGAATTTTATTAATTTTTCTACAATTTTTAGGATTATCAAAAAACTTGAAAATTTCAGTGTATTTTTAATTTCACAAAATTTATTAGCATTTTCTGATATACTACGAATTTTCAAAATTTTTTAGAATTATTAACGATTTTCAGAAGTAGCAATTTTATTGAGATATATTATTCCACGTGCATAATAAATAAATAGTTAAAAATATTTGTTTAATATTCACGGAAAATATGTAAAATATTTGGGGTGACTCAAAAAATTTTCAGTTTTAGAAATTTTATTTCGAATTTAAGTAGAATGAATAATTAATAAAATGAAACTGTAAAAATATAACCCAGTCTCTTTGTCAGTAATTTTTCAGAATTTCATAAATTTTTTTACAATTTTCAGAATTACTGAAAATCTTCGAAATTTCCAGTGTTTTTCAAATTTCACAAAATGTATTGAAGTTTTCTGATATTTTACAAACTTTCCGAATTTTTGAGAGTTATTGACAATCTTCCAAATATACAGTTTATTTAGAGTTTTTATTTCAAGTTCCCAATAAATAAATACCTAGAAATATTTATTAAATATTTACAAAGAAAGGTGTAAAATATTTTCAGTTTTAGAAATTCAATTTTTAATTTGATGATTTCGATAATTTCGAGTTGCTTTTTTCCACTTTACAAATATAAAATTACTCCGAAATTGATGGCAGTATTTTGACTCAATGTAGAGAAAAAATCAAATTTAAAAAACTAAGAAAGTCTTGGACTCTCAAAGTCATATAAATTTTCCACACCAATCACTTATAAAATTATTTTGATCCACTTTTTACTTTTCACTTAAGATACATTATTATTTTTGTTAGTCTTCTATTTAGTTTTATTTATGAACCGTACTAAAAAATTTTTCTGTTAACTGCAATTTTCAAATTGGATGGTTGATTCCATCAAAGTGTTTTTTTTACGTTAAAAAATTATTTGAAAAAAAAGTTCCAGCAATTTTCAGATACAAGTTTCAAGATGTTGCAAACGTACCAAGCTTTGAAACTTTGGTAAAATTTTTTTCCAGTGAATTTAAACATTCGAAACATAAATCAATATTGTCAAATATTTAATTCAAATGAAATTTTGCGATAAAATTAAACGATCGAGACTTAAAAAAAATTCAAATATTTTTTCTGCAAAATTTGAACATTAAGTTCGTATTTCAAATTTTATTTCTTTTTATCAATCTAAAAATTCTAAAAACAAAATCTAAGTCCCAGTGGGAAATTCATGACATCATGACACATTTAAAATTTATGTTATTACTTTCGTTGGTTTCGGAACTAAATAGAGGTTACCAAAAGCTGTATAATATTTGAAAGCCAGAAAATATCTCCGGTATACGTTTCATTTTCCGAAGTCACCTTCCGTATCTGTATTTCTTTCAATGGACGTGCCTGTCAGCTGGACGTTAAATAGAGAGAAGTAAAGGTGGAGAGCGAAGGCGAGGCATTCGCGCCATTTTTCTCGCTTCACAAAATTTACGACGCCTGGCGTCGGTCCAGCGTCGTTATTTCGCCTTTGAAATAAGCGCCCCTGAAAGATTCGACGATCTTATCACTCCCGCGTTATCAGGCCTTCGATATTGTATCGTCCATTAACGCGAACTTGGATCGATTCGCAAAGTCCTTTTTCACGCATTCAATTTCGTGTAGATTTTTTGCTCTCTGTTTAAATACACATGAAAACTTTCAAATACAAAATATTAGCAATCAACTTAATTTGTAAAATTTGCATCATTTTATTTAATTTGTAGAACTCTTGGATTTTCAGATATTCACGAAATTCGTGAATGTACGTAGAAAATTAAAAAAAAATCTTTTTAATATTAAATATATGAAAAAATTTCAGAAATGTTTTCATTCAATAATTTTCAAACCTTTGTTGTTTAATAAAACTTCCTTTTCTTAGAATTATGTAAATTATGTAAATTTTTTTAAACCTAGCGTTTTTAGACATTTTGTAAAACACTTGAATTTCTATAATTTATTATTTCGTAGATCTTATTTTTTTTTTTAGAATAATTGTTCAAAATATTTATTGATAATAATTCAATAAAAAATAAATGAAATATTAATGATGATTAAACAAAAAAATTCTCTAATAATAATACAAAATATCAAAAAGAATAACTTATTATTTATTGAATCAGAAAACTTTATAAATTCTTAAACTGAAAGTTTGAAAAAATTTTTCCTCTTTCTTCATATTACGCTTCAATTTATAACCTGTATAGCTGAATTTAATAAAACTTAAGTGACATTGTTAAGACTCTCGAACTTTCCAAAAATTAAAAACGTTTTTGAAAGATGTAAAAAAAGTGACGTCAAATTATTATTCGTACTTTGGATGATTCGCAGTCGTTGCGATGAACTAACAAAAGTTCAAAAAACTATTCGAATATTTTCAATAATTTCCATCGCTTACTTTATTTGATAATGGAAATTTCTGATAATTGAAAATTTTGAGAGTAGAAAAATATAAGGAAAGTTTTAAATAAAAATTTTTTTTTCAAATGCAATGAAAATCGAGATTTGGGAGATGGCTCAATCTCCATACATCTTATATTTGAAGAAACTTGACGCAATCAAAGTTATTTAGTCTGTAGGAAATATACAGATTGTTCTACAGTCACCATGACGCCTAAAGGTGATCGGCTATTTATGAAATTTTAATACAATTTTATCTCAATGTCATAAAAAAGATTTTCAAACAATGAATTTGTTGTTATTTTTTTTTTTTTTTTTTCAAAAATAGAAAAACTGTGAATATAAATCTTTGAAGAGCACACAATAATTTACAAAACGGTATAAAAGTTGTGTCGATAGGATAAGCAGAACCGGAAATATTTAATTGTGAACATGATAGAATCCATCAAAATGCACGTAACTATCGGAATTTACAATAATTATAAAAGGAGAAGAAAATTTTTTTCGACAAAATACTGATATACGTGTCTTTTTATTTGAAGCCTAGAAGTGAAAAAAAATTTTTTGAGCGAACATAAATTGTGAGGTCAAAAAACTTGTTCGGTTTGTAAAATAATGATCCACATACATTGGCTAACAGTATATTTTTTATCCGAATCAAGCTCAACTATTTCACATAAATTCAGGTCTATGTCGTTTTTCCTTCTTTCGTTCAGAGTCAATGCTCCTCCCAAGTAATGCAACAGAATCTCGGTTACTTGATGATCCAACAATTTTCCTACTAGGAACAACGAAAACATTCTATTACACATGACGTTATCTGCTTTTCTAATTATTAGGTAATTTTTCATTAGGTGAAAAAGACTTTTTTCTGTAAACTAACTGTACTTTTTTTTACAAATTAGCGAATGTTATCAACAAACAATATGAAAAAAAGAATGAAACTTCAAGACAAACCTGAATTTTAGGGTTGATTTGGGATGTTCTCATCCGCTTCTACTTCATCCAAGACTCTTTGAATGCTTTCTTGCTCATCAGCAGACAGCAAAAGTCTTCTGGCGTCAATTCAAACGATCAATGCCAATAATTTCTTCTGATTTTCAGTAAGGTAGCTCGACTCTCCCTTTACAAAGTGTTCATAGTTACTTCTTAAGTGTTTGACTTCGTCTTGGCAATCTTTGGCTGTGTACCCCTTTCCAAATCTTACGGTGACGTATTCATAAAGAAATTTACATGGAGCATTTGCTTTTTTTGATAAGATCCCGCGAGAACTCCTTTCAAGTATAATTTAAGTATCCTTGTTTGATACTTTCCCATGATTCAGCCTATGGTCAACAGGGAAAAATTCATTTTGTTAATAGTCATTTGACCTTATCGAACACTGGCATTGAAAAATAGAAGCTGACTGGAAATTTGTAGAAAACTATAGGCAATAAGTAACTTATTCCAATTACCGCATAAACTGGGTAAAACAAATGATTAGATTATTATTATTCACTAAATTTTTGATGGAAGTGACTACTAGAAAAGATTCTCTTTTGAAAATAATTACGTGTTTGTCCAAAGTTCAAAATGCACTCGTCTGGTCTCGCTCCTACAGCTGAAAGTGCGTCTTGAATCTTTTTAAGTTTTTCAGGATAATTATGAATGAAACACCTTCCGTCAACTTCTTTCGCAATCTCGATCAAAAGCATCTGATGGGGTGTAAGCTTTGATTTCCCCTCTTTTAACTGTTTTTCATGAGCAATTTTCAAATATGACAATTATCGTTTATAGTAAACTGGAGATTTCCCCTCATTCATGGCTTCAGCTATTGCTTGATTTAAAGTTTTCGTTACACGTCCTCCACCTCGTCTATTCTCATTTCTTATCCGCTCTCGGTAGCGAATCAGAAATCTGGTTATTGAATCCCTTTCAGTCGAACCTATTTTCAAAAATAAAATTAGTAAAATTAATCTCATTTTTCTCAAAGATGAATTTGCACTTAAGTTCAACTTATTCTTTTTTATCATTCATAAGTTTTTTTCCATTTTCGTTCAATAATCTTAGTTGTATACGTAAAAATGAAATACATGAAGTTCTCCTTTTTAAGCGAAGGATATCAAGTTGAAGATTATTAAGTCTGAAAATGAAAATATTTAACGTCAAGGCTCTGGATTTTACCCTACAAAATATTTTGTTTCATTCACACAATGTTGCCATTGTTGTAAAGACTTGAATGTAGATTCACTAAAGTAATATGACGTGATTCTGAATTCAATTTTTAAAGATCCTAAACAAGTTTAGGGATTTATGTATGATAATTCATAAATTCATTCAAAAGCGTCCGAAAAACGTGCGTCAAGCTTAAATGTAAATTGGTGATTCCATCATATTTTCGTTAGTGATTAACGTATTACGGAAGAATACTCACTTGCTCCAGACGGCGATGCGTACAGAGATTCAGCGATAAAACACAGTAAAACAGCAAACAACGGCAGGAAACGCATATTGGATACCTGATACTAACTGAACCGATATTAAAGATGTAGTGAGAAGTTTCGAAGCGTCTCTGTCTTCTATACAGCCCGAAAGTCGCATTTTATCTGAAAGGTAAAGAACAAGAAGCTTAACTCCCGTCGGTCGCGTACGCTTCGTTCGTGGGACCAGCACACCCCCCACTCTTTTTCGTGAAAGGAACGCGAAAACATCGAAATTCGTTTCTGCGCACCTCCACGTGCCTTCCCCGCTGCCCATATGTAACGGTATAAAAGGTATAAAAGGTGGAGAAAGGTGCGCAGAAACGAATTTCGATGTTTCGCGTTCTTTTCACGAAACAGAGTGGGAGGTCTGCTAGTCCCACGAACGTGACGTGCCGAGCAGCATAGCGAGGTATAGGGAGTTAAGCTTCGAATGAATCACCTCACTACCATAGACCTTATAGTACATGGACTGGCCATTCACGAAATGTGATGGCCAAACACTGAAGATTGGACTCAGTCTTCGTTTTAATATTATACTATTACTACTATATATACTGTAGAACACTACTACTATATATACAATACTATGCTATATATACTACATATATATAGGTATATTACCAATGCGATGAAGACCGAGTCCAACCTCCAATGTTTGGC
The DNA here is from genome assembly GCA_030522825.1 of Platygaster orseoliae. Classification (NCBI taxonomy): domain Eukaryota; kingdom Metazoa; phylum Arthropoda; class Insecta; order Hymenoptera; family Platygastridae; genus Platygaster; species Platygaster orseoliae. Next base: position 6,328 of record JAPYZL010188229.1, read on the forward strand.
CAACCACTTTTGCTGGGACAGATAGGAGAATGGCCAGTCCATGTACTATAAGGTGCTCACTACGCATTGGGCAGCATTGGGCAACAAGACTAACATTCCCAATGTATGCCGACTATCAGCGCTCTTTATGTAACGACAGCGTTCGTAACTCGGTTGTTCAAAAAAAGGACAGACTTATGTATATGCATAAGTCTGTCCTTTTTTAAACTACCGAGTTACGAACACTGGGTAACGATACGTTTTTCCTGAAAACTATCATTATTTTTCAGTTTAGACCAAGCAAATCGGTTGTACGTGACTATTTTGCGATGAATTTTTTCCGTTGATGTATTTCGAAAGACGTGCCATATTCATGATCAAATGGAATAACATTTTTATTTTGATTTTTATTTGTCAGCAAATTCATTTTCAATAATTATTGAATGTACGAACTATTTCTAAAGTATAATCATGTGACAGCAAGTCCCACATATACTTTCACTAATTTTGAATATTTTGTAATGAATGTTTTAATTTACTATATTCAAGAAGCTCGAAGTTTCGAAAATGTTGTCGTATTTCTGTGTCATGCTTTTTAATACGACATAAAAATTTCTAGATTTCATACTTATTACATTTCTACATCGCAGTTTTTGAATTTTGCTACTTTTATGGCAAAATCACCTTTCCACGTGTTTTTTGTAAATAATTGTTAGTCACCCGTCCCATCATTTTTCTGCATAATCGCCTGTGAATCTTGTAGTTTCATGTCTGTTTCGTAGAATCAAGAAAGAATTAAATTTATTAGTTCAAATTCACATAGTCAGAAACTAAAATTTTATTGATATTTTTATTAATAGAAATTTCTGTGCCTTTTGATGATATTGCATTATATTTTTAGCTAAAAGCATTATTGGAATGCTTAACAAGAATTACTCGACATTCTGCCTTCAAAAGATATATTTTATTCTTATGGAGCATTGAACTGATTTTTTCAGTGGTTTTCGTGTTAGGAAAAATAAGTTTCTATATTATAATAATTTTATTTTGTCAAATAATACTATCACAATACTTGTGTTCATTATGATTAGCTCTCATTCTTGAAAATTTTAATAGTTCCAAATATTTTTGTTTTTCATTATTCAAAAGGATTAATTTACGATGTTATTAACATTACGTCTTATTTCTTGTAAAAAAACCCTGGTGCATAAGTATTCATCTACTTTAATTTGCAATCACATATGGAACTGGCCAATAATCATCATATTGTATTCATTTTCGTACAATTTTGACAAGATCATTGTATTTCGAAAATTTTATTTTCTGCAGACAAATTTATCTATCAGAGTTCGCATTTCATGAATCTCATTTGGTTTTCCCATTTTTCCTAGGATTATCGACAATCGTCTTTGCGATTGTAGCGTATTTCCCAGATCATTTACGTTTATCATGAACATGAGTTGGGAAAAATAAACTGCTGGTTTTTACGTACAAAAAATCTAAAAATTCCAGGAATACATCCAATTTCTTATGTCATCTTGATTTTCAATAATTCAGAATGATGAGGGTCGATTGAAATTTATAATTGTAGTATATTTTGCAATAATTTTAACTTTTTCATTCTACCTACACTGAGAGAAAAATTTACTACTTTTTACCAGAAAAAAAGTGATGGAAAATCGAGATGAAATATGATAAATTTTACTTTTTATAGATTTGTATTATTCAAAATATTCGTATTGTAGTCGGCATATGTTATAGTATGATAGTTGTAGCTGTACATTCTAGTAAAACTCAATATATGTGTATCATTGTAAATATATTGTTATAATCATTGTATTGATATCATCGTAATAAAACATACATAGATGTATGTATTTAATTTTGACAAATAAAACTTCTCTATCTCATAAAAAAACATAACATTCAAGTATACGATTTCTTAAATATATTTATTCAATATAGTTTGTAAAAATCATAAAAAATTGGAATAATCGGAGAAATGCCTGAACAAACCAAGATGATCGAATTCTAGCCAACAACTTTAAAAATTATGAACAACATCTGTTCTTCACTATTTTCCGTCTATCGTTAATAATTTGTCTCTTACAAGCATCTAATTTAAATTGGAATGCAATTTTCTGAAACTCAAAACGTTTTTACTTTCAAATACCTTGAATGAGCCTTTTTTCTTCCTATAGTTTACGATCATGCACCGAGGTGAATAGGTCATAAAAATGGTGATTATGTACAGAAATTTACCCACGAAAATATCTTGTAAAGCCTTTGTAAACACGAAATTCACCATATATTCGAAATTACGTGAGCACACAAAAGAGTTTCCGAACGCGTCGATCCGGTTTGGCCAAAAAACTTTTATTCGGCTGCAATAATCCTCGGAGTTTTTAGTGAAATCTATTTATTCTGCATCACGTCCGGTCTGGCTTTCGCTTTGGTGGATGCGCAGAAAAAATGTTACCGCTGCAATTACAGAGGCAGCGTAACAAATTGTCTTACATATTTCAGTCCTTCTTTTCCATACGTATCTTCCAATGCGATCTGGTTTTCCTCGTAACTCAAAGTTAATTTTCCGCTAATGCAATGAATGGATTAGTGCTAGGATTGAACGTATCCAAATTTCAATATGCAAATAGTTATATGAATAATAAATTGTTGGAATGTTTAAGAATACTGAAATTGTTGTTTATTTTCTGAATTTAATGGAAATATTATTGAAAATGTACTTGTTTCAAAATCAAGTTCAACAGATTTTTTTATGATTAAAAAAAAAAAAAAATTTCTATAAACTTCTGTTTGAAATCGTTCGTCTGAAAATGAAAAGACGAAAAATGATGAATAAAGAATTGAATCGATGGCAATAAAATAATCATAAATTTGCAGAGACATGGTGTGTACAAAAACATGGCGATGTTTGACGGTCATAGTTTCAGCCCCTTTTGCGGGGGACAAGTTGAAGAAGGCCGTAAAGTCTGGAAAGCTGAGAATTTTCCCTGGGACGCGAGTGCCATCGACGTGGAGCATCGAAACGCTCATAAAAAAGCCGTCGCGTCGGGTCAGCTTGCCTAACGTTAACGCGAAACGAGTTTTTCTTTCCTTGAGTCTGATAAAAACTACCCTCTGTAGCAAAGCAACTCGAGTGGAGCGATTTTTTCGCAGAATTGTACCTATGTTTTAAATACTTCATGAAAATTTGAAAAAAATATAAATAAATTTTATAAGATGTTTAAATGTTTCCAAATAAATTTACGTCACTATAATTTGTTGTACAAGTAAATATCCACTGTGCTCATCAAAAACTATTCACTAATATAAGTGTTGAAAATTCACTAATTCAATTAACCTACACTATTTTAAATACCGAAAATCCAATAATCAACTTACAACATTAGTGTATATTGACTTTTTTATTAGTTGAATTCTACAAATCATTTAGTGATGGTGCACTAATAAGACTAGTCTAAGTCTACTAATTACAGTAGTGGATTTCTAGTAAAGTTCAAAAATACTAATTCACTCATTTCTTTATTCATAACCAGGGCAACTAAAAATATTCATTTAAATAAAAAATATTTGAATACATATTTCAGCAGTTTTTGGCAGAACAAAAATATTTCACTACTTTTAGATTTTTCGTACATATTTTGAAGTTTTTTATTTTTAATCCTTAATATTTTCATTCATTTTTGAACATAAAAAATATTTACTTTTTATGCATGTTTTACTATTTTCTTTTTCTTTAATTTGCATTTGATTATTTACAAATAAATTAAAAATTAAAAATGAAAGACATAAGAAATTAAAAAAGGTAAATTAAATGTAAAAAATAATAAATTAAAAATAAAATTTTTTTAATTTTCTTTTTCTTAAATTTGATTTTTTTCATTTCATTTTCTTTAATTGGCAGTTTGAAAATTACCGAGAAATTATTTGACATGGCACATGTTCATAGATTCATAATCTGTTTATATTTCAAAAAATGTCCACTAAGTCAAAAAATTAAGCAACTTTGAATAGTTTGCCACTTTTGTTATTAATTTCATCAACGATTTCAAAATTTAGAATAAGATAACTAATATTAAAGGTCAAATAAATAGTTTTTACCAGAATAAAAAGCACTGATTTGTTTTGAAACTCATCTTATGATAAATAAACATTTTTTTTTGCGAACTCAAAATTTCTTTACGTAAACTTATTTTACATACAATATGTGAATTACACCTCACAATTTAATATTTTAACAGTTTTTTATAAGAATTTTTAAAAATGTAAAAGAAGTAATGATTTTCAAATTCAAAAATAACAAGAACCAAACAGAAATAAAAAATATTACAAAATAAACGATTACTACACTAACCCATGTATAACATTTAACGGTTTTTTCTAGTTTTTTTTTCAATACTATAACAGAATTTTGATTAGTTAAAATTTTACACAAATTAGACTATTTTATTCTTATAATCAGGGAAACCAAAAATATTTATTCAAATAACAAATATTTAATTTAATATTTCGAAAGTTTTTGGCGGAACAAAAATAATTCGCCACTTTCGGATTTTTTGTAAGTATTTTAAAGTTTTTTATTTTTAATCCCAAATATTTTCAACGTTTAGCCATTTTCTTTTTCTTTAATTTGCATTTAGTTCTAATGTGCATTTTTATTTTCATTTAATTATTTGCATATTAAATAAAAATGTTAAATTCAAAATACAAAAATTACATTGAAAACGTTAGAAAACGCAAATAAATTTGGAAACATTGAAATAAATTCTAATAATCTAAATTAAAAATGCATACAATTTGCATTCAATTTTAATTTTCTTTAATTTAATCCATTTCATTTTGTTTTATTTGCAGTTTGACAAAACCGAGAAATTATTCAACGTGTCACATGTTTACAGATTCATAATCTGTTTGCATTTCAAAATATTTACATTTATAAATATTTCTTGCCTATTTTAAATATTTCCCTGTTTTTTCATGCATAAATAAATGATTATTTTGCATTTTATTATAAATATTTTTGGTTGCCCTGGTCATAACTTACTAATCCAATTAGTAAGCTAAAATCACTGTTTCAATCAGTGATTTTTTACTAGTCTCTGGTGACTCACTTTTATCTTATTCAATTAGTGAAATTCCACTAATAATTAGTAGTTTTTCTACGAATTCAAATCAAGAGTAAATTTGAAGACAAGTGTCTTTCTACTGAAGTTCGCTCTCACCCTCTGAAATGTATTATTCAATATTATATTTAATATGGAATAAATTATACCAATAATATTTAGAATATTTTGACTCTGCTTCGAGCAAGAATCCAGCCCGCGAAATTCAAGAGTGTTCGGAAGCAAAGCCATTTGTTCGCGCTTTAGCGTCCCTCAGCCAAAATCGAAGCAGCGGTTCCCAAGAAATGACTCTTGGTAACGGCGCATAAATCGCGATTCGTTTAGGGAAACTAATGGCAAAAAGCGGCATAATCGCGCGATCGATGCTCGAGAGAGCGCGTCCTGCACATGACTGGCCAGGCTTATCGCTCATGCATATATACAGCAGGTAGGCGCGGTAATCATCTAAGAGAAATTCTTGTAAAGGTAAGAACAGGTTGAAAATCCATTACTAACCCGCGGCGCCAGTTCCTCGCAGTAAAGAGAAGCGACAATGTCAACAGCTCGATTCATATATGACCGTCTTTGATGCTTGTCACGTTGATGCGCAGATCGGAAAATATCCGATTTTCTAATCTGAGCACGAGGTTAACGGAATTCACTCAACCTAAAGATTTTAAACAAATTTATAAAAATTCTTTTTTAATGAGTAAAGGTTTATCTGAAAATACTAGCCAATTTCCTTTCTTTCTTTTATAGATCAAACAATGTGACCCTCATCAGAAAACTTTATTTTCAGAAAATGGACATTAGTTACTGTATATTATGCCTTCTGTATGTGACATTAAAAAAGTGTTCTTTAAATAATTTGTTAAAAACAATCATTTTTCTAAGAAATCATGAAAAAATAAAATATTTTGAGTCTTGGTACAAAAGTCTCTGGCAAGATATTTTCGTTGTACGGCGATAATGGGCGGAGCGCGAGGCATGAGACTTTGCATAGCCGATGAGGTGGCTAAGGCGGTGGTTTGCATATGCTTACAGACCTCGACCTTTCCATTGGTCCAGATCGCAGCATCTCTCTGGCGATACACTCTTGCTCTATCCCTACTTAACTCGTGTGTACCCTCTTCTTCTTACTTTTCTTTCCCTTGCCACTAACTCGAGACTCGTGACTTGAGAGTGTCCGACCATTCATGCTCCTCTCTCAACTGTCTAACGACGATAACCCAGCTCTTATACACGTGTTTCTGATATATTCAGGGGTGTATAGAGAATTTGATTTTTCGGTACAGAGAAGTTATTTTGAAATAGGGAAAATAAAACAGGATACTTTTTTTTGAGGGCGATAAGTTTCTATTAAAGTAAAGATTATGAATAAAAAAATCTGAGAATTTCGCCATTTCTTAAAAGACTAAAAATCACTAGTTTATAAACATGTTTGGAAAATCCCTTGTTAGGGGCTTCATTGAATTTGTTTTTTCAAGGTTTCGCATTATTTTAGTACTTTTCAGAAACAAATTTTCGTGTGATTTGTCAATATTGTAAACTTTATGAACATAATATCCTTCATATTTATAACCATAACTCTCCAAAAAGTGCTGTATACCCGTTGATCTATTTTTAAATTACTTAAAATTACAAAAATACGATAATCTTTGAAATCTCTCATTTTTTAAATTTTAAGAATCATGTTCGTTTGATCTGAATCTGGTGATTCAAAGACAAAGATTGACGTACATTTGTCATGAGAGCCCATCGTTACTGCGTGTATATCCGAGCGGTACAACACGTCTACGTGCGTTTAAAAGCAGTACCAACAAGATCAGGATAACACCGGCAATGCCATTTGCGGAAATTTTAACTATTATTACGTGGTCATTGGTATAACGATAGCGAGTTTTTCTTACAAGCGTTAGAAATAGTCATGACACTCGTTGGCGTGTACCGTAGTCCCGATTCTCACGGTGTCCCTTATGGTTTATTTGGTACCTAACGATACGAATGAATCAATTATTCGTTTGTTAAGTGCCCGTTTCACACCGGTTTTGACAGTAGCTTTAGTTGGAAAAATCAAACATTTTCCATAATATCGTGTACAATAATCCCAATGTCACCGCGACAATGAAAGGCACTTGATTATTCTTGAAATTCTAAGATGATTCTCCCTTTTATATTTTTCATAAAACTCAAAATTAGAAAATATACTCAGGTTTCGAGTCTAAGAAATATGATTGGTTGAAACTTTCAACTCGAATATCTTTTTTTGACTTTGAGTTTTCTAAAAAGTGACAAAGTGGTAACTTTTGATTCAAAGTTTCTATTTCCACTCCTCGTAGGAGCGAGTTTATTCATGAAATTTCCAAATCGAATATTTTCTTTATTTCGAAGTTAGTCAAAAAATGCAAATGGAAAATCGTCTTGAGAGTTCATAAATAACTGACTGCCTTTCGGCATCGTTATGACCATGAGTCAATCTGTATATTATCCATAGTACTTTATTATTCGAGTTTACTAATTTCAGACAAAGTCAAGAAACTGAATTTTTATAAATGATTCGATATCAATACTTGCATTAAGACGGACAATTACATGGAAAAAACTTTATGGCAAAAATTACTAAAGATTTAGGATTCGCTGGACAACGGTGAAATTTTGTGATTTTTTCCCAAAAAATATAGTAATTTCTACCACATTTTGGGTAAGAAATCCTAAAATTTTATTTTTGGGGAAAAAGTGACAAAATTTCACCATTGTCCAGCGAATCCTAAATCGATTGGTAATTTTTGCCTAAAAATTTTTTCCGTGTACAAATATATTTTTTAGAATTTCTTTAACCATAAATTGCAGTTATAACATTTTTAGTCTATGATTGAAAGCTATTGAAGATTTTGTTTGTCGACAACATAAACTGAGATATCTGGCGTGGGAAATAAAAACTGATTCGAAATAATAATTTATGAAAATACTAATGTCGTTGAAACTGCAGCTCATCGTGCATCGTACACATAAAATAAAAAAGTAATTTTTACTGAAAATATTGAAAAAATAACTCTATTCTAAAGAAATCTACACTTTCATTTCAATTTTTCATAAATTATAATACATTTAGCCATAAATATATTTATGTCTACCATGCGGTGTAGTAAAACGTCAAATATCGCAATAACAAGTTGATATAATTATACTGAAAAATAATAGACATACTGTATTTTTTACCTTAGTATAAAACAGTTCTCAATATACAAAATATTCGAAACGACCTTACATAATCATAATTCATACGTTTTTCCATAAGTATTTCTATACATGTATGAGTTTCACTAGAACTTACAGCTGCAACTACTGTACTATATGCGCGAAGGACTACAAAACGAATATTTTGAATCATACAATACTGTTTATTACTATACAGGGTGCGCCACCAAAATCCGGACAAAAAACCATTCAATATTCCCGCGATAATATGCTTCAGAAAGATATCGCTTTCAGTGTCTGAAT
>JAPYZL010188234.1:0-11041 GCA_030522825.1 Platygaster orseoliae
TTTCATTGCATATTAATTCTGCACTGATTTCACTGCTTTTATATCTTAGTTTTTTCATTACGTTCACTCGCAACTACTATTAAGGTTGTTTATCAACGACGTTTGGCGAGTGGGTAGGGAGGGAGAGGGGTGGGGTTAGGGGATTTTTCGGAAGAAGGGAGAAAGGGTTTTATTAACAACAATCATCCATCATGAACCTTATTTTATTCAAAATTCCTCTAATGCCCTTTTGCTCTAAATCCAAGAATTGTAACATATGAATTTTAAACAACTCCAGGAAACCTTCCTCCCAGTTAAACCAAGTCTTTAATGATCCATTAAACCATTGATCCGAATTTATAGCAGTAAACGAATTGCATAAGTCGTTTTTTCGCTCGAGAAGTCGGCAAAGAAAGCAAAAGTTCCCCCATGAAGAGCCAGTGAATTTGAGCGTGCGTTACGCTCAAAATCACCTCGCGTGGGAGCCGCGAGAACGGGGAAAAACTTGGAAGAAACCCCTACTGCTAGAGCGTCGCGATCCTATTGTCTACGTATATATTTTACCCACTTGTTGCATCTTCCTCAAAACAGCTCGCGTCGTGGTGCATGCAGGAACAGATTTTTTATTTGCCATCTTAGTGCAACTTTTTTGTTCTTGATTTATCGATTCATGAATGTGACGCGATTTGGTTTTTCTACAGTGATTCAAAGGTGAATTTTACGAATTTTCAGTGATGGTTGAGTGATCGTGTGTGAGTTTTTCACTTGGATCGAAAGGATATATTTGCGGGAATTCATTTTTTTTAAAATTAGGATTAGATTTTTATCATCAAACCTAATGTCTGTTTTGAGGTATTTTCGCATAATGTAAATATATATAATCCAAACAAATTTTTTCATAATTATTTTCACTATTGATATTTTTTTTTCATTGTTGTAATTGAGATTTTTCAAATATTCCATTTTTTTTCACGTTCATAATTATCGATACATTAATTTTTTGTGTTCTATGACTCGTAACTATATTTTTTCAACACACCTGTTACATGACCAAGATGGTTCATTAGGTTTTTTACTCAGATTCCAAGAAAATTTATCGACTATTTATGAAATATTGTCAAGGTCATGTTGCTGAATGAAACGATGAAAAGTTATGAGAATCTTTAGCAATCAGATAACTTACATCATGCAATAAAATTTGATTATTATCCATTTTTAATGAGGTATCTTTTCATTACGTAAAAAATATGAATTTTGTAATACATACGTTGAAATTGAGAACTTTTTTGTATAGTCAAGAAAACAATGTTTTTTTTTTGTTTTGTTTTTTTTTTGACGTTTAGTTAGTTAAAAAACATTTTTGGAGTTGAAGAGAAATCAGGTCATTTTCAAAACTTGTTGAGTTTATGTGGATAGTTTAAAATCAAAAAGTCTGACAATCAACTTGGAAATTGATTTTCGATAATTATTGAATCCAAGACCTTGCCTCTAAAAATTATTTTAAATTCTTTTTTAAATTTCGAGATTGTATATGTGTGATCCAAAACAAAAATTTGAAACATTTTTGAATTTTTTAATGACTTCAATCACAATGATTTCAAATTGTTCATGAAATGAAAAAATCAAGAACGGTGCTTTAATTTTGTAATATCTGAATTTTTACAATTTTAAGATCATAAATTACAAACAACAAAACAAATTTTCAAGCCTAACAATTTCCTGAATTTCGGTTACGTCTAAAGTCAGAAGTAAACGTTTTTATTCATTTATTTATTTATTTATTTATTTATTTATTTATTAGATATAATATAATGTATTTACAAGAAAACAACATCCAAGAATAAATCACATCTTTTACCACTTTATACGAGTTCAGTTCGAAAAAATCACACGTTTTTAATGTTTAGTTACAAAAAAAATAATAATAAATAAAATACCACTTTCAATTTCCAAAAAATGCATGACATTACTCAAGATTACTTTTGAATAAAACACAAATTCTTTTACACTAAAACATAGAACGAAAAATACAGTTTTAAAGATTGAAATAAATCCAACATAAAAAAATTTTCCGGAAAACTTTCGTGTACACGGAAGTTTCCTTGATGTAACTAATCAAGTCATCCTCGGTCGATCACTGTGTCGAAGTTCTGCACCGATTGACTTCACATCGAGAAAAATGTCACTTAATTTTTAAGAATAGACTATATTTGTCAAAACCGTTTACTTTCTAAAGCTAAAAAAAATTAGTTATATTCAGCGAGATTAGTGTCAAAAATTACAAATAATAATTACAACTGTGATCAACAATTTGATATTTTTCTATTTTGAATTAAGTTAGTTCAAAAAAATCATATGCTTGGAAAAAATTTGGAAAAAAGACTTTATTCCATCCTCAACAAAGTTTTGATTTTGATATTTTGACCACAAACTGAATTGTTTTATTATTTGTTTACTCAAAGAATATCGTAAAATAGTCGGTAAAGTATAGATAGAAAATTTTTTATTACTCTCGGTTTCATGAATACCGAAAGTTTTCATGGGAAACTCGAGTTTGAATTTCGTGTATGTAATTTCAATGTTAAAAAAATTTTCATAATTTCTCCTGGTAATTGTGCATCATTATTAACTGCTGCGAAATCACTGGACTACGAAATTATTGCGTTTTATAGTAACGAAAGTAAAATCTCTTTCAGATGCTGCGCAAGTCGAGGATCTGGTTTTTCGTGATTTTCGGGATTTTGTTACTTTATCGAGCGAAAGCAGTAAGCATGGCAATTACTCAAGTGATTTTGATTGAATAATAATTATTTCAAAAGTTTACACTAATGAATGAATCTATAATTTGTTGCAATGAATATTTGTAATGTGAAATCTGTTTCATATATTTTATTTTTCGGTAGTTGTTGATTGCTTTTATTGTTATATCATATTGTTAACGTAGCCAAATTGTAATTTTTCCTTATCTTCATTTTGAAAAAGACATACTTTTTCCACAATTCAAATCTATGTAGGTAGGTCTGCAAAAACATTAGAAAACCAGCAATAATGTTGTAACTACAAACGTGTTAAAAGCAACCAATAATATGATTAAAATTGTTTATAAATCACTTGAAATATTCGTAACAGATTTTATTTTCTTATTCTTTTAATTCTAATCGTTAATTCAAAAGGAGTAATTTCACAAGTTACAATTCAAAACATTGAAGTCAATTGAAAGAATACAAATTATTCGGAAATTTTTATAATTCGGTTTTTATTAATAAAAAAGTACTTAATGTTCATATCGAAAATTCATCTAATTGATGGATTTTGATTCAACTCTTGTATTCTGTAGTTTCACAAAAAATAATAAAAAATTTGCAAAAACTTTTTCCACAGTCTCTAATTACTTTGAAATATATATTACATCATTGTAAGTCACAAATGTCTAATGATTCCTGAATCTAAATAATGATCATTAAATTTTATACATTTTTCATAAACTGAATAATAAACGCTAAAAATTTCCATACGTTCTAATAATGATTACGTTTCAAGTGACGCAATTGTTATTGCGTCCGACTTTTATTTTTCTCGGCATCTTTTACGAAAGCGCGATTTTCACTGGGTGACGATGACTTCTCACGGCGTCTGCTGCAACAATGACTGCAGACTGCGCGCTTGAACTGTATCTTTCGCATCGCACTTTGGGCTCTTGGCATTAACTAATTAATTAATCTGCTCCTTGGCACGGCTTTCTCGCGCCCCACAGCATTTGCACACTTTTTTTTAGCAAACAATGACTGCGCGATTCCCGTACAACTTTTTTTTCATAGCGCGTCAATCTCGCGAGTGGTAATTTATGGCATGGGAATTCAAAGAATGTGTCATAGGACGTGTAAATTAGAAATATAGATGCAAAAAGTGCATTGATGTTCTTATCGATTTTCATTTTGGAATGAGGAATTGATTAGAACGTGGTTTTTGATAGTCAAATGTTGATTTTGTTGGTACATTGATGACGCTTTCATGCATAAAACAGGGTGTCCAGCCTCCGGGAATTTTTCCTGGCGTATTTGAAAGTTTAAATTTACACGCAAAAAGTATATGGACGATTGTTCGGTGCATACAAAATGGCCGAATAATCGTTCCAAAAATTTCCGTTAATTGACGCATACTGTATTAAAACTTAACATTTCCTTAATCTCTTAATCAAGTTCCCGTTCACGATCACACCATCGTAAGCGAAAATTCCATCATATCAACAAAAAACGAGCTATAAATCAAATGGCGAATGCACGTGATCCCCATCAAAAATCTATAAATCATCCCCGGAAACAATGCCATTTCCGCAACTGTTTTCCGTCGGCGAGGAATATCATGTCCCGCATCTTGGCCCGCGCAAAGTCAAGCAGAACAGGCTTATTTCCCTGACGCGTTTTCTGCGGAGAAAAGAAACATTGCACAACTTATCAAAGGCGATAAGAACAACGAAATGCATGCGAAAGGGTGCATCGAGATCGTATACAAAGAACCTCCGAGATGCACATCCGCCACCGGGAACAATGCACTTCCGGTCAATGCTCTGTCGCAACACTTTTTTCCAACTTCACTTAAATTATATTTATGACCCTCAAATTTTTTTGCAAGATGAGAAAATTGCGTTGACAAAGATTCCTCATTCCAACACGAGTTTTTTTTTAAAGAATCATAAAACATTTTTTAAATAATATTTCCACCTTAGTAACCAATAGTTTTGCTAAAGAAATCGTAACACATTGAGAAAAAAGTAAAGTAATTATTACTTTACTAGTAAATTAGCATTTGTTTTATTAGTACCTTCAGCTGAATTTTCGTACGAGTCGATAAATTTTTATGAACATGTTTAGTTATGTCACATTAAAATAATAGTTTATTTATATCAATAACAGGTTTATGTAAAAAACTTCTAGATACTTATTAATTGAAATCAATGATATTTTTGACAGTTCGACGAAAAAACCGCACTCTCAGTTTAAAAATAATTTTTTTCTCCAAATTTGGTTAAAAGGTTTACACCTATTTCTACGAATCCGTTTCTCCGACGACACAATACTCTGTCGGGACCAAAATCCGAAATCGAAAATTCGGAATCCATTTCTCCGACGGACCATTCTCCGAAAGTACAAACTCCGAAAATATGAGAGAATCACAATCGTGAAAAAATCATTCAGTAACATGATTCGTAACATGATTTTTAAAAATTGTATTCCGAATCATGTTCCGGAATGATTTTTTCACTAATGAATTCAAAGCTGCTAATGCCTCAATTAAAAAAATAAAATTTTCAAAAATCATGTTATGAATCATGTTACTGAATGATTTTTTCACGATTGTGATTCTCTCATATTTTCGGAGTTTGTACTTTCGGAGAAAATTTTAACATCAGATTATTTAATATTTTGTAGGAACCTTCTCTTTTTCATGATAAAATCTTCAATTGTTTATGTATTAAAAAAAGTAAATGATATCGATATATATTGAAGCATTTAATCATTTTGGCAGATGATATCCTTTCTTTTCTTATAATTATCACGAAAATATATTGAATATTGGAATATTGAGAAGTATGATCTAGTTAGAGTATTTCTTCTAATTGTTAAAAATTTCTACCCGTTTGGAATTTTAGTGATTAGGAATCAGGATAATTGAAATAAATTGCTGCATTGTTTGAGGACTTCAAGAATAAAAAGAGAAAAATTGAATTTTTTTATATTCATAGAATTTACAGAATTCAATAAATTTGTATAATCAATACGAAGAATTCTTTTACATTCTTTTGAACAAGTCATTTTTGGAAGAAAAAAGATTAATTTGGTACATTGGAACCTTGAATATTTAAATAGAAATTTTATTACCTCATTTTTTTATATTTTGTAAGAACTTCCTTTTTTTGAGGCTGAAATCTTCAATTAAAGAATCTTGAATATATGAAAAAGATGAAAATGATATTGAAATATATTCAACCATTTAATTATTTTGGCAAATGATATCCTTTCTTTTCTTATAATTTTCACGAACTTATTATGGCATATGAATAATTAACATTTTGCTATCGAATAAAAAGTCAAATGAACAAAAAACTAGATTAATTGTGATTCATTTTCAATCGCAAAAACGTTAATCAATTTTATGCTACTTTAATCTAGATTATTTCCATTCATAATTAAGTATTATTATGAAAAAATGTTTGGTTCAACCAGTAGAAAAAAATGAAGATTCGAATATTAAATCGACATTGATTTTTTTTTTTGCAAAGTGATACTTACTTGTTGAAATATAATAATGATAACTTTGAAAACATATCGTCTTTTTTTGAAAAATTGAAATTTTCTATAATCCTCACGTCACGCTAGAAATATTTTAATGCACATTAATAAAAAAAATGTTTTATTTGGAAGGGGATTAAAATTACGGAGAAAAATCGGAAAATCGAAGAATAGGACCACTATTTTTAAATAAATTTATTGTTATAATTGTTTCAAATTATTCATGAGTTGTATAGTAAAACTTTGAGTACAAATTAATTGTGCGTAACCTATTACCTTTTTACTTTTTAACCTTTTTACTTTCATGGTGACATGATGTTTGAAAACTTAATTTTTTCAATTGAGACATTAACAGCTTCAAATTAATCAGTGAAATAGTTATTTTCGTACTCGGGAGCTAGAGCCAATTTTGGCGAGGCCGAAGGTTTTTGCCCGAGCCGAAGGCGAGGGTTAAAATCGGCTTCGCCAAAATTGGCGATAGCTTACGAGTGCGATCAATATTTTTCATCATGATAGCCTCAAAGTCACGTCAAAATGTCATTTTATAGGTTAGAATGATGAAATAGATATTTATACTACAAGGTAGAAAAAGGATGATTCCCCAACGAGTGCAAAGTTGGACACGAGCGAAGCGAGTGCGCAAGTACACGAGTTGGAATCATCCTTTTTGTCTCGTGTAGCATACAATATTTTTTTCATCATTCTAACCCTAAAACTGACATTTTGACGTGACTTTGAGGCTATCATGATGAAAAATATTGATCGCACTCATGAGCTATCGCCAATTTTGGCTCTAGCTCCCGAGTACGAAAATAACTATTTCCATGCATGTGTAGAAGTGTCCACTTTATTTTTATAGAACGCAGGAACGAAATCTCCTTTATGGGGTATTTGTGATTTCTCTCGCTTATTTCCGAGTATCCTAGAAAGGGGATTTTGTTCCCGCGTTTCATGCAAATAAAGTGGCCATTCCTACGCATGCATGGGAAAAAAATCATTCTGTAACATGATTCGGAAGAAAGGTCATTCGGAAATAAAAATATTCGGAATTATGGTCATTCGGACAAGTGGAATCGGAGAATTGGTCGTCGGAGATATGGTTTCGGAGTTTTTGATTTCGGAGTATTGTCTCGTCGGAGAAACGGATTCGGAGAAATGACCTGTAATTGTTGAAATATGTACGAGAAATCGAAAATAACCAAAATCTGTACTTTTTTCAAGAAGACTTTGAAATAAGTAATAATAGTACATTATGTAACGTAGTGCAAGGGTCGAATTTGGCGAAGACGAGGGTTCAGGCCCGAGGCGAGGCCGAGGGTTTGAATCGTCTTCGCAAAATGAGACACTTACACTAAGTTGCATACAGTATTTTATGCAATTCTAGTCTCAAAGCCCGTCCAAATGTAAAACTTTGAGGTTAGAAGTGCGTAAAATATTTTATATTCGTAAAAATATTTCAAATAATAGACCTGTTTATCACTTTTGATCTCCATTAACAGCTACACGTAATCGGTAACAGTAGTAAGTCGTTTTCGAATATTTTGATTAGTGGATTGTCATACAGGTTTTTAAAATTTTGAATGAATTTGACAATGTATTGTCAAGTAATGAACACTTTTGCAGCAATTGGATGGATATACACCAGGAATAGATTACCCGGTATACAACACTGTTCCGTTTGGTCTCACTTTTACCTGCCGTGGAAAATTACCTGGCTACTACGCGGATCCTGAAGCCAGATGTCAGGTGCGTGTACAAAACTAAAACTTTGATTTTAAAAATCACTAAAAATGAAATATTCGAATTACAAGTCGTTAAAATAACGTGTTCCCAAAGTTACTACTAAATTTAAAAAATACTATGAATAACTAAAGGTTAAATATGTGTATAATTATAATCAACTTACTTTTTTCTCTCTTCAATTTTTTCGGCTTGTCATCTTTTTGATTTCTAAAAAAATAATAATAATAAACAAAACAAAGTGCCATAAACATTACGTCCATTTATTTATCAGAAAATATTTAACCTTTTCTAAAAGAGTTTATCAAATATAACAAAACTTAAAAAGTTTTTGTAATTTATAAAATAATTTGTAAAAAGTAATTTACAGTAAAGTAATTTAAAGTAATTTAAAAACAAAAAAAAAAAACAAAAAAATAATTTGTAAAAAGTTCTTGTATAAGAAGTACATTTGCCACAATTAACGTAGAATTGAATAAAAAACCGTGAAAAAATCTAAAAAACTCAAGCAAAAAATGTACATGTATTTTCGAAATTTTGAATAACTAATTTTTTTCTCAAAGTTAACTACGCACTTTAGAAGCTTAAAAAAGTTGTTTTCAGACCTAAATTATTGGCATACATTCAACAAGATTGCAAATAAATTCGTCACGTGAATGATTATCTGTGTTTCTGATGTATTTTTTACAATTTCGAAAAATTTTTAAATGTTTATAACATTATTTTTGCTGCTTGATTGATAACACGATAAACGTCCAAAGAAAAATAAATATAAAAATACAAAAAAGTTTCGAATTAATTACTTTCTATAACAAGATTTTATCTTTAAATCAACGTTAACTTTCTCAGTTTCTCGAACCAGAAACACCAGCATTTTTACGGTATTCGGGTGCGCTTTTTCCGGCATTCCATGATTTGCGTAATTTATTATTAAGTCATTCGCGTTTGTAGGTGTGGCATTGGTGTCTCCCTGGCGGTCGAAAGTTCAGTTTCCTCTGCCCAAATGGCACGGTTTTCAGCCAAACGACACGAGTTTGCGATTGGTGGTTTAAGGTACAAGATTTTCACAATTCATTGTCTTCTTGTAATTAAATAAAATATCAAGATATTTTATAGATAGATATTTTTATCGAACTTTTTTGCATCTCTGATAATAACAAATAAATTATATTATTTTTACCCTAGTCAAAGTATTTCAGCTGATTATTATTTTTACAGTCTTTTTTTTAAAATCAATAGCAAGATATAAATCCTAATAAATAATGTATTAAATTTATACTTTCTTTGTTGTTTTTATAATGTGTAATTCTGTAATCATTTTTTCCACAATTTTCAATTTTTTCTTCAGGTCGATTGCAACGATTCACCCAGGCTTTACGGAATCAACGACGATCTCTACAGGGACCGGTTCGGCAACCGGATATAATGAATAATGCGATTAGTTAGAAAAACCATTAAATAGTAGAAAATTTCGTGCATCAAAGCTTCTTGAAAATTCACCGCAAAAGTTTGCGGAAACACATAAAACTGCCATTTCGACACAAATCATTATACTTGCCATATGTAACAAATTTTAATATTTTTCTGTTCAGTCATCAGTAGAATATAATATGTGTAAAAAAAATTATTGACATCGCCTTTAAATCCACAGCTGTTAATTTAGTAGTGAGTTTTCAGTTGAAATATTGTACTTGGCGTCATTTTGTAGATTTCCAGTGGTTTTTTGTAGATAAATTTCCAGCATGAAATATTTTATGTGTATGTAAACGTATCGTACCATATTCACAAATTTTATGAAAAATCATTTGGATTAAAAAGGAATTTTGTTATTTGTATTAAATGTTTTTTTTTCATTATATATTAGAAATTTATATAACGGTTCATGTTATGGAGAAAATAGACATTAATTAAAATTCTGCTAAACGCTTTGGATAAAAATTCGATTTTATATTATAACGTCTAGTATTGTAGACTCTTTAAGTTTAACTTAAATTTTTTATATTTTATTCAGAGAAATATAAGACTTTTTTATTATTTTTAAAACAATATATCATGTTTTTGATGAATTTTCTAAATAAAATATTTACTTTCTATCTAATGTGTTTTCGAGATTTTAATTATCAATAATTAAGATCACTAAATTTTTTACATCCATGAAAAATATAGATTTTCCTCCAAAAGTAATTAATTTAAAGATATGAATAGCAACTGTTTGAATTAAAATCAAATTCCATCTTGTTACGATAAATTTCATGAAAGAGACTGTTTTCTTTCCAATACAATTGATTTTATTCTTTCAACGTTCAATATTGATGATTTGAAAAAAATTCTCAACATTACATTTCAATTTTAAATCAACACGATAAAAATAACTTTTCACATAGTTTGTCAAGAATAATTTTTTTTACAATTGAGATTTTATAAACATAAAATTTTGTTTTTAAAACGTTCAAAAAACGAAAATAGAATCAATTTATGATTTTGTATTCTTCAATGCAAGTTTTCCAGATAAACTGAAAAACTTTTTTCTTGAAGTGAAACTACTGCACTCGAGGGAGTGAAATCGAAATCAGCTGACGATTGTCGGAAAGATTTAACTGTGCGTTCAGTTGGCGCACGCGGGAAATTGATATGTATGTTGAATTTTATACCGGCAAATAAAATTCATTTTCCTGTTGAAATGAAGTGGAAACTAAATGAATATTAGTTACGTTGATATTGAAATTCAAAAAAAAATTTTTAATAAAAAAACTATCAATTATGGTTTATTATATAGCATGAAATAGAATTATGTATAGTGGTCAAAGAAACACTGAAAATTGTTGAAAATATCAGTAAATAAAATAAAATTTATAAATAACATGCAATACGAAAATTCTAGAAATCTTTGAAATACCTAAAATCTGAAAAGTTATAATTTCTAAAAAAATATATAAATATACAGTGCGTCCGCCGTTATACCATACACTATTTTATTTCTAAATTCAAGCTTTTCCACGAAAGGAAAAAGGTCACAAATTTAAATATCCGTA
>JAPYZL010188247.1:0-68057 GCA_030522825.1 Platygaster orseoliae
GAATAGCTTGTGCAAATTAAGATTTGTTTGGTTGAAAAACATTAAAAATTTGACTAAAAAACTGGGTGCCCCTATAAATTTGGGACACACTGTAGAAACTCGAATCGAAAAATTGGTATAAAGTTCATCTTACCGGATCAATTCGGTAAATTCAACAATATTTATTCATATTATCAAGTTGAACTTGACTTGTGTGTGTTTCTTGCGTTCTGATTCCGGCAAAACTAGAATTTAATTTTGACTCGATGCAGACCTAGTTGCTTCCGCGCGACTCGAACGAAATGTTGCTCTTATTCCGTGTATACGAACAAGATAACCGACTCGGTTTCATTACATTCTCACTTGGGCTACTTGCTGAATTTTAATTTTGCCATTTCTGCTTCTCAGGCGTTTTCGAAATTTCACGAATCTCGCGTATGCAAACTCGCAAGCATTCAACTTGACAAATTAATTTACTGAGAGAAAAATCTAGAACTCTTTCCAAAAAAATACAATAATGGGGGATCGAGTTGAAATGTAGTAAATTTTACTATTTACAGTATTGTATTATTCAAAATATTCGTGTTTCAGTCATTGAAATATATTATAGTAGTTGTAGTTGTTTCTATTGAATAATACTCATGGAAAAATGTAGAAATTGTGATCACGTAAGGTAATTTCTCTTATCTTACACTGAGAGAAGAAATGTTAACTATTAACATATGTGTTTTCGGATATGGCGAAATATCTTAGATATATATTTGCCACAAACGTATAACACTTTTGATTAAATATAATTTGGTAACTGTCAAAAAATTATATTTATTTGAAAGTGTCATACGTTTGGGGCAAATATAGTATATCTATTTCGCCATATCCGAAAATACATATGTTAATAGTTAACATTTCTTCTCTCAGTGTATATATTGAGAACTGTTATTCACTAAAAAAAAAAAAAAAAAAAAATACATTTTTTACTATACAGGGTGTCCCAAAGTCAACAATTAATATTTCAAGGGTTTATAGTTTGTGAAATTCTAAGACAATTTTTCCTCTATCATTTTTCACAAAATTCAAAATCAAAGAAGATATTCGAGTTTGAAATTTAACCAATAAACGCGTTCTTACGAGGACTGGGGATGGAAACCACGAACCAAAATCTACCAATATTTTCTGCATATTTTTCTAAGTAGAAAAGTCCTTTGTAGTTTTTCAAAAAACTCACAATCAAAAAAGATATTCGAATTTGAAATCTGAGAATTCTGATTGGTTGAAACTTTCAACTCGAATATCTTTTTTGATTTTGAGTTTTGTGAAAAATGGCAAAGGAAAAATTACCTTAGAATTTCACAAACTATAATCATCCCCTAAAATACTGATTGTTGACTTTGGGACACCTTGTATATCAACTTGTAATTGCGATATTTGACGTTTGTACTGCATGGTAAAAATAAAGCCCTATAATACAGGAAAAAATAAAAAGATATTGTAGGTTTTCCGAGAGTGTAATAATTTTTCCAATATTTATAGTACAAATTACCAGGTTTTTTCTCAGTGTACTGACAGAGGATAAATCTCGGGAAAAGTTTTTGAAAAGCCAACAATTGAAATTAAAATTGTATGTGAGCGTGATTACTTTTTTGGAAAAAGTGGACGAGGAAGAAATCATAATTCTGCATCGGATAAGCGGATCGAAAACAAAATTCGCTAGTGACGATAATTGCGTAAGCACGAAAAAGCGTCATGAGTCATTGAGAGGAACTTGTTAACTCGTAATTGAACGTTACGTGATATCTATGCGGCTTGTTTCTTTCAAACACTACTCGAGTCACCGCGAAACAATTATTAGTTGCCGTGCGATAATTTACTTCGCTTCGGCAACGAGGCGCGTTCGGTATCGCTGTCAAGGTGATTTGAGAAATCTTTAGTCATGGGCTAAATCGACGAATATTCTCAATAATTGAGAATTTCAAGTGTGCATGGAGAATCATTCCTAAAGTTAATGACAATTCCGGATGATTCTTAGAAAATCTATATTTTCAGAAGGTTATGCACACTGAGACAAAAATATTGTAATCATTACAATACTGTATTGTAAACGGGAAACACTCAGACATATCGTACTTTTTCCAGATAATGTAGTTATTTTTTCAACGCCATATTGTAAATACTGTAAAATGATATTGCAGCAACGAATATACTTTGTTGTAAAAATTCCTTTACGCATTTCGTTTTTTAATATACAGCTCGTACTTTTTACTATATCATATTCTAATCCTTACTTATATAGATCACTTATGAGCTGAATGACAAAATAAGATACAATGTTGGCAAAATTGGAAAATGTATGGTAAATCTTACTATATACATTGATTTTTCGTCATGCATATTTTTACATGTACAATATTATCTCTTTGTACATGTAATATCATATTTTACAAACTAAGAAGCAAGTGGTAAAAGTAAAAGTATTATATGACACAGATGTTAGTGGATTCCTTGTAATAGTGGAATAAAAATTAAAATTCGAATAGTACGATTTGCATGTGTAAATTAAAAAATTTCCATAATCGTACGGTAAAAACTGCCATACATATTGTAATTTATACAATACGACTATTTCACTGTACAACATTGTGACAAGTAAAATAATTATTGTAATTTTTGCGATACATCTGGCAAAAAGTGCAAGATTTTTTCCTCAGTGCACAAGAATAAAAAGAATTTTTATAAATTTTCGAGTTTAAAAAAGTTGTACGAATAAACTATTGAAAATTCACGTGTTGAAATAAAAATTTTCAATCGTGTTGAAGAGCGTGATGAACTGGTAGAAAAATGAAGAATGTTGAACCAAGTTGATGCTCAGCGAATTCATCCATTTTACGCGCCAGTAAGACTTGTTTCGCCGACCCTGATCTAAATCACGAACGTCATCTGTATACTTTTTGTACGTGTTAATGTACGTACTTTCAAGGTCGTCGTAGCCAGAATTTTCATCTCAAAAGATCCACTCGAAATTGAGATTAAAAAAATACCGAATTCTTATATTTGTAAGCATATCGACCAAGTAGGTGTATTTAACAAGTCGAAAATTTTGATAGCATGACATGGTTTTTCCTGGACAGAATTTTTATACGAATTCTGATTTTTATAAAGTCAACCTTATATGTAAAGTTTTTATAAAAAAATTTTTCTTATGCAGTGACCTTATAAAAAATTTGTCCTATAGAAAAGAGAGACAGTTTTATCAAAATTGTAAATTTTATGTAAAAAAATGTTTTAGCCCGTACATTCTTTAAAACTCACAATCAGATATTTTTATAAAAAATTTTCCAATCTCACGGAAAAATTTTGATGTTGATAAGTTTTAAAAAAAAAATTTTCTTTGATTATTTTTTAGAATAATAAAAATTGCCAAGGCATTTGTATAAGCGTTTCTGCAGAAGATAAAGCTAAAAAAAGTAAATTTTTGTAACAAGTTTTTATAAGGTTTTTAAAAGAGTAAAAATCACTGGGGATATTTAGAATCAATAAGAGAATGCGATTTGTGTGATATAAAAAAGAAGCCCAAGTTGAGTTGAGCGTATTTGGTAAGGTGAAACGAAAAATTGTTGGGTTGCAGACGAGGCTACGAGTGTGAAATATTGGATTATTACTAGCCTGAAACATTTCTCGCAGTTATTAAAGCTGCTTTCTTGCCTCCTGAAATTGACCATATATCAAAGAAACGATGTCGTCATCGCCAAAAGGCGCTCAAGTGTTGGTTAACTCAAGCTGTACGTGTATAAAAATATTGATGCTCTCCCATTTACGCGGGTCATTCCGTCTCATACAAGTTTTATTTAGTGAATATAAAAGAATGTTTTCACTTTGAGAAGCGAAGGTTGTGCATCGATAAAAAATGATACTCGCCTCACATTGCTGCATTATTAATTTATTAATTACATTAATCAGAGCCATTGCATTAAGAGTTTAATTATCAACTGTCTCGAGTTACGCGTATTGAATAATTATTTCCAACTCTATGGCGTTTTCTCAACGATAGCTAATACCACTACGTCGTTTGATAACACAAGCATGAATTTTCAATGTTTGGAAATTATCATAATAATGCTGCTTATACACGATGAAGCGAGTGAGATTATAGTTGCGCGCGTAATAGCATAGACGAGCTAATGCATTGCGAATGAGGACCAAAGCAACCAATGTTCCATCCAAGTCAAGGATTTTATTTTCTCAAAGATTTTCGTTTCTTCAATCAACATTTTCTCATTTACTGCTGAATCATACATGTTGGATTCGAAAGAAGCTTTTCCAATTTTAATACCATTTTTTCATTTTGGGCCATTTTGTTTTGAAAGTAATAGTATATTTCTTTACTAGGGAGGAAAAATTTGTTCGAAAAATTGTTCCACACCAATCGAGGACTACTATATTTTATTCAACAATGTGTGAAAATGTCAGTTTCGCATCGCCCGAGCGCGTGGAAAAGTGGCTTTTTCCGCACGACGTTGAATAATGGTATCATTACAATGGCTTAACTATTATGGAAAGGTTGTTTTTTAAAACTGAATTATCTAACCTAACCTAACCTAATCAACATAACACAACGTATGCCAAGGTATGTCAAAACACTTTGTAAGACGCATGTCAAGACACTCTGAAAGACACATGTTAAGGCACTATTTAGGACACTGTTGGGACAGTGTTCAAGACAGTTGTAAGACACTGTTCAAGACGCTTTGTAAGGCACTGTTCAAGGCACTTTGTAAGACACTGTTCAAGACACTTTTGTAAGACACTGTTCAAGACACTTTGTAAGACACTGTTCAAGACACTTTGTACGACACTGTTAAGTTTCAGATTCGTTAAAAAAAAATTGTTCCACACTAGTCAAGGACTATATTTTATTGAACAATGTGTGGAAATGGCAGTTTTGCATCACCGCCCGAGCGAAAAGTGGGCTTTTCCGTACGGCGTTGAATAAAATATTTGCGGCAACATTGTGGTATTATGAGTTAGATGACGAGTTTTGCCGCGAAGCAGCAAGTTGAACGGATCGTTTTGTAATTAAATCCTGCAGATAACTCGGCGTGTTTCCGGGCACCGCGCGTCTCGAAAGTTTCAGAACGGATTTGCAATGTATTACTCAGAGCATGTTATACGACAATTCGACGTATGCTTTACGATTCGCTAGCGGCGCGTAACCACCTCGCTACACTTAGAAGATCCTGGCCATATTCGCGCCCGTATCATTTCAAGAGAAAACTTGCATCGACAATTTTTCCTCGCTAGCTGCTACTCCTAAAATGACAATGAAAGCAAAAGTCTCCCACGTTTTACATAATTCATGAATTTCAAATGCCTTGCAAGTGGAATTATTATTTTACTCTACTTTCAGTTATTTTTCAAAAACAACTTTAATCACCAATGATGTCGTAGGACCAATTTTTAAAGAAAATTTATAATATCAAACATTGAAATCACCGAATTCAATTATCATGATAGGTACATTTGATTTTTAACTGGAAATTTTCGTGCAGTAGTTATTGTGATTTTTTCAAAGATTTTCTGTAAAAATGATTCTTTAATCATATATTGCGATCGTATTTCTAGTTTCTTCAATGTCCCAAAATCACAAGTATCAAAATGTCATGATTATATGTAATATTCAAATTACGAAATTTTTTGCAGATCTATCCAAATTTTAAAGAAGAAGATTCATTATTCGATGGCCCAACAGAAAGAGTAACAAGGTACGGTTCAATTATTGTTTATTTTATAAATGTGCATTTTTTGCACTTTTTTTTTGAAGTGAAATTTAAAACAAATTTCAAATAAATAAATTGAAATTATTTGAAAATATTTAAATCATATGAAAGTATTCACATTTATATTTAGACTTGTGCGTATATTTATAAATAAATAAATGTAATATATTGATTATATAAATTTAAATATTTTTATATTACTTGTAGAAATGGTAAAATCATTTATCGCGTTATTTATTATATATAGATTAGAATTATTTATTTTTATTATATAATATTCTTTTGGATACTAATGTTTAAAAATTTAAATTTAAAAATTAATCCATCATGTTAAATCATTTATACGAATTCAAAAAGTACAAAACCCAGCAATTTTCAAACTTTGGGATGTACAGCATATTTTATTGTATCGAGTCATTTCATTTTCAATTTCCGAGTCACTGAAATATCGATAATTTTTTATATTCAACGATCCTTTTTTTTTAGTTAGCTTTTGGTAATGTATCATTTTTAGAATTGAAATTGTGAGAATGTAATTTCATGAGTTGAACAGAATAGAAAATGTGTCAGTCGACATGAAAGAGCGTTGACTGTACTAATTGAACGTCCCCATTCAAGTTGTAATTGTAAGAGTGAAAAATGTCCCTTGACTTTTCATGACGAAACTGCTTGATTCATAATTCATTCTCGCTCGGCCACTTTTGGTATTAGAATTTTCCCCTTTTCTTTCGTTCGTTACCTCTCTTTTCTTGCATTTCTCCCTTTTGCCCGAGTGAAAAATCTCGCTCGTGACGTCCCGCGAATACAAACGCCTACTGAAGCATTTTCGAGGTTCGAGCTGCAGCGATTGCAATAATTTTTTTGATAGAGCCTTGAGAAAAATCAATGAATATGGTAGTAACAGGGGCGTAGACAGAAAAAATGTTCGGCCGGGGTTTTTCGAAAAAAGCTGTCTCGATAACGTTTTCTTAAGAATGTATAAAAGTATGAAAAATTCTTAGAGCACTTGGATTCCTAGAGCATCAAATTGCAGAAAGCTATTAGAAATGATAATTTCAATAACATTATAATCAAAACAATCGAGTTTTATTACATTCAATAAGTATATGAGAAATGTGAAACTCTGTACTTGAAAATTTACGTAACTTTTAAACTCCGGAATTCTTAACATTGAAAAACCTTATAACCGGAAGAAGACGATCAAAAATCATAAAATCCCAAAAGCAATATATTTTTGAACATTTTAGGAATTTCTTTAATTCCTGCCTGCATTTTATGCTATTCATGCAATGTCGTCGTAAATTTTGTGGTAGGTACTTTTATAGATTTCCTGAAACTCTATGACCAACTTTAAAGACTTAGAATTCGATGCTCAAGTATTGAATTCAACGTCGATTTTGATTTTCTAGTGTTTTTAAAGATTTCTGATTTATTTGTAGATTTCTGAATAGATTTATATATTTCGATACTCTAGAATTTTATTTCAAATGAATTCCAGCATTTTTAAAAGTGTCTGGGAAAATTAGATCTACGTAGATTTTGCATATTTAATCAAGTTTTTATATTTTCGCACTTTTGAAGGCGTTTAAAAGTATTCTCATAGATTTATAGTATTTCTACAGATTTTTATATACATTTTATCATAATTGGAAGGTCTAGAATTCTAATTCCAAGATTGTGCAAACTTTTTCAGATTTTCCAGAAAATACTTTTTTATAGATTTGCCATACTTTCATTATTTCTTTAGTTTGTTCATCATTCGAAATACTTTTTCGTATTTTCAACAACTTGCGTCTAAATTTCTATAATTTGAGGCTCCAGAGTTCCAAGTTTCTTAGATATTCAACATTTTCGTAAATTCTAGTTTTTCGAATTAATCACTGGGTCAAAACAGTTTCTTGAATTTCTTCTTTCTACGTTACCTAAATTGAAGATTTATAATAATTATAATCCTTTTGAAACGAGGATCGCTGTTATTTTTGAGTTGGTGAAATTAAAACTCCTGAATCGTATTTAAATTTGAGAGGAGAAAACCATTCGTCACGTTGTCTGAATTTCAACAAGTAAATTTTCCATCACTTTCACCTACTTTCATTTCTCTAATGCCCATTTATATGGAATACTGAATTTTTCAAAATCAATCTATTCAGTCAGCGCATTAATTCGTTATTTCTTGTATTTTCATCGATTTTCAAGTTGACTATTCGAATTTTTTTATGTACATGAAATAATATATTTTACTCTTATATTTCGGGAGGGGTTTGAATCCCAAAACCTTCATTCAGCTTTTTTTGCCATTGGTGAAATTTAATTTTCGGATTTTCTCACGAGGATTGTGAAGAAATGGCGAATATTGCCTGTATGCGCTTCATGTAAAATAGAGGCATGGAAATGCGAAGAGGGACTTTGGGATGAGATTGGGAGAAAAGCTAGTTAGGCGATGCCTTTTTTCCCTTCGGAAATCTAATCCAGCTTTCTCTCTGTCTCTCTCTTTTTTTTGGGCCGGCAGCAGCTCTGAAATAGGATATGCGAGCTCGCAAGCGATCCTGACAAGAGGCAACAGCATCGACTCTGTGGACAGGCCGTTTCATCCGAGCGAATGGGTCGACGTTAATCTCGAGGTGCCGGCAACACCACCCATCAGAGCCAATCCCATCCTCACGCATCTCGGTATGAATCCAGCTTTTATAATACGCCTACTATCACAGTCTTTACACTCGATTTAAGGCACCGAAATTTGTAAATATAGAGGTGCTAAAGTATGACGTTTTGCGGTGAGACCAATAACGCGTAAAACGCCTGCTCGTAGCGCTCAAGCTACTTTTTCGTCTTCTTTTGTCCGAGCCACGTGACCCGTGCATGCGTTTTACACGTCGTCCAACGCAACGTGAAATTTTCGCGTTGCTGATGTGCACGAGTTGAAAAACTCGCTAGTGATAGTTGAGGTGTAAAAAGATATTTTATCAACAATTATCGATTTCTTCTTCTTCCTTATTTTCAGACATGGATTTCCGAAACCCGACCCCCGTGCCACCCCCGAGAAAAAGAAAAAACAAGGCAAGGCATCATCATTTTCCCGACAATGTGTCGTCTAAGAGAAGGGAAAAAAATGGCAGTCTCAATTCTCCTGTCCATTCTTCCACGAAATGTGATAACTTGAAGCTGCAGGATTCACTCGTACCAAAACAGGTCAGCAGCATCAGTGAAAATAGCGCTAAAAATATACTCACGGAATAAGGATCATAACTTTCAATGTAAATATTATCATCTTGTTGAACAAGGGCGTAGGCAGAAAAAATATGTCTCAATCTAATCTTTCACAACTGCTATGAAAATATCAAAAACTTTTCAAACACTTTGATTTTTAGAGCTTCGAATTTCAGAAAACTTTATCGAGTTGACAATGTAAGAAAACTGTTCGAGTTGTATAAATAATGAGGAAATATGAAAAATACAGAAAAATATGAAAAGTATAATCTCAGTGACTTAAAAATCACTAAAATCGAATTCCATTATATTATGAGTGTATATTTCATAACTTTGAAATACCTACATTCGTAAAATTGAGAAATCTTTTTACTGAAACCAGATCGTCAATGATTAAAAATCATAAAATTCCAAAAGAAATATATTCTTCAAGTATTTCAGGAATTTCTGAAATTCCCGTATTTTACGTTATTCGTACAATTTTGTCGTATTTTCCAAGTTTTATAGATTTCTTGTATTTCTATGATTCACTCTACAGATTTATCAAATTTGATGCTAAAGTATTGAAATTCACAACGATTTTGAGCTTCTAGTATTTTTATGAATTGCTAATTTATTCGTAGATTGCTATATAGAGTTGTAAAATTTGATACTCTAGAATTGCAATATCAATAAATTTCCAACATTTTTCAAAGTGTTTGGGATACTTTGAGCCACGTGAAGTTTCGAATAATTTATGAATGTTTTTATTTTTGTGGCTTGACAAGTGTTGATAAAATTTTGTAGCATTTTATAGTATTTTTATAGAATTCTACATACGATTTTTTAGAATTCTATCGTCTATGAATCCAAGTTTTATAGACCGTACGTATTTTTTCAGATTTTTTAGAAAACAGTTTTTTATCGAATTCTGAAACTTTGAATATTTCTTCAGTTTGTTGATGCTTTAAAATAATTTTTAGCACTTTTAAAAATTTCTTTCTAAATCTCTAGAATTCAATACTCCAGAGTTTAAAGTTTCCAAGATGTTCAACATTTTCGTAAATATTATTGTTATCGAGAAATAATGAAAATAATTCTGAAACCAGGATTTCTGCTATTTTTGAGTTGGTGAAATTAACAAGTCTAAATTTAATTCAAACTTGAGAACTAACAAAAGACCATTTGCTAAACGTCTTTTAGATTTCAGTCAGTATATTTTTCATTTGTATTACCTATTTTAATTTTTATTGATTACTTCATTTTCGAAAATCATTATTATCAAGTGAATGCATTATTTTGTTGTTGCTTGTACTTAATTTAATTTTTATGTTCATTATTCCAATTTTTTTTTGATTTTTACATGAAAAATTATTGAATTTCAGGGTGATTTGGGAGGGGTTTGCCCGACGAGTAAAAATCATGTACAGGCACTTTTCTCGCATTGATTATGAATTTGCCCGTTTGAATAATCAGCGTAGCTGGCTGCAGAACAATCCGAGTTATTAATTCAAATGAATGAATCAGATAAACGGCGAGGAGGAGGAGGAGGAGGAGGAGGCAGGGCGAATAATTCCGATCGAGGACATTGTATCGGAACAAAATGGTCCGCTACTCGATAAGGGAAATCGTGACGTTGAGGGCCATCGGCGAGTTTCTGGCGAGCCATTATCATCCAAGTTGTTCATGCCCTTAGATAACCATCATCAGAAAAATTACAGCAGCACATGCAGTTTGCCGAATTTCGACGAGCTCACGAGGAAAAGCCTCCGGCTCAATTTGTCCAAGAACATGAGCACCGGCAACATTTCACAGGTTTTTCGCACTACACATATTACTTACATTTTCTGTATGTGGTCACAACATTTTCCCACAAACTCGAGCAATTTCATAGGGCCAACACGCACCGTGAAATCGTGAAAATTCCAGAGACATTTACTTTTTACTTTTTCAATTTTTGATTTCTATATACGATTTTTGAGATTGCATTAAATTTCATATGAAATGTATAATTTTTATGATTTCTATGATTTCTATCATACAATATTGTTTGATATTATATATTTAATAGTATTAAATAATTGAATAATATTTGAATATAATTTCTATTAAATTTAGATTCTTCAAATAATGAATCGTCATGATTTTTCTTGTTTTCATTTTGCTGACAACTTTCAAGAATGTTAAGAAATCGCAAAATCTTCAACATTTTCATAATTGTAAAAAAAATTATGAAGCAGGGCTGCGGCGGAAAAAATACACTTGTGATCTCGTATTTTTTCCAGTAATGATAAGATTTTATTGCGTCTTGTAGTATTATTACAGATTTTGCTATTTACGCTTCAAAATCCCAAGTTTTATAGATTGTAGGTATTTCTTTGGAGTTTGTGTGATGCGAAAAATGTTGTGATATTTTCATAGATTTCTATTTAGATTCCTAAAATCCGATGCTCCAGGGTTACAAAATGTTTACATTTTGTGCAATTATCGTGGGTTCATTTTTTCAAATTTCTACCTTGTATGCTTTCCTAGCATGCATGATTATAATTTTGTGTATTAAAAAAAAAGTTGTTCCCAGGTCAGGATTACTGTCATTTTCGAGTGATCAAAATCGACAATTTCCAATTTTCAATTCAAATTAAACATGAAACCGTTGGTTACTTTCTCTAGATGTTTAAACAATTTTTACGTGAAATGGCATCAAGTGAGGTCACATTTTTCCAATGACATGAAATCACGTCAAGTTATTAGAATATTTCTTCACTAGTGTGGAAAAGTTTCAAAAATCAGTAGAGTTAAAAAAATTGTTCCACATTAGTCGAAGACTATATTTTATTCAACAGTGTGTGGAAAAGGAAACGCCAGTCTTGCATCGCCCGAGCGTGTGGAAAAGTGGCCTTTTCCACACGGCGTTGAATAAAGATGGTTTAAAAAGATGGCATTACTTTTGATACGCGAAATATTGGAAAATGTGGGCATCACTTGGCAGAGGATTATGGGATGATAATAAGGATTGGCGAGTAAAATTTCGCGCTCGACACGTCTAAGGAAGGCTGTATCTTAGTAGAATCGAGACGTTCAACTTTGCACCTTGCTCATGAAGGTAGGTAATCCGGAGTGGAAAAAAAGAAGAAGCTTCTCGGACGGTAATGGGAATGTAAGCTACCGATATGAGAGGGAGAATTCGATTGCCGGATTCGCTCTCGGTGCTTTCAACGACTTTGCCAATTCTGCAGAACAACCATCTTTGAAGCGGCGCGACGCCATAGGGGACGATTCAATATCCAAACTTGATGAGTGGTTTCAACAGAGGAACAAGTGAATTTCATTTTAACCACTTCATCTCTCCGAAAGAGAGAACCATTTTACATAGTGTCAATTAAATAAAAATCAACTGCATACCGCTTTTCCGACAGGTCTATGAAGGAATCTCGCGAGGAACCCGGGGACGAAGAATTTCACACTGCTCTAGGCAAGTTGACATAAATAAGTGTCATTCGCATCCAATCACAAAATGAAACGTCATTGTTGTAGATAGTAAAAATCTGGAGAACTCGCTGCAAGAAATTTTACTGAGCGAGAGACAAGTTTTCGAAAGTTTCGAGAGGCATCTGGGTCAATGCAGTTTTCAGGAAATGGTGAGAACAATTTCGGAAGAGTCACTGCCACAAGAAATGTTGGAGGATGAAAAGGAAGATTTGATCCAATGCACCAAACCTTCTTCGAAAGGGAAATTCATCTGGGTAAATAAATATGCCACTGCATTTGTTTAATCCAACAAACGAAAGATGATGTTTCGAGTAGTCGAATCCGAATCTGTTGCAGATCGATCATCAACCAATAACGCCACCTTCAAGTCCAGAAATCACCAACAACAACGCGAAAAACGGCGGTGACAGTGAATCTTCAAACTTGAATAAGCTGCAAAACGCGCTATTTAACATGCTCAACGAGAAGGATCAAGATAAGGATGACGTAGGAAAAGAAATGGATGACAAAAACTCAATGATAGATAATGGAAAATCTACGTGTCAACTGGAAATCGTAGGTTTCAACTTTAAAAAGAATAATCAGCCCGACACCGCAAATCAAGACACAGTAATATCGCTTTTCATATCAATATAATTTTTTCACACAAACATTATTGTAATTTGACTTTCAAGTTCAATATAGTTTTCAACTTGTTTTTTTGTGGCGAAAGATAATTAAAGCTTTGTGCTCATTTTGTAATTGGATGATTTTTTCAGATAATTGTAGATGGTCCGGGAAAACCAAGTAGAACGCGACGAATCGCTTCGGACGACGAGCATAAAAATCATGTTCCAACTCGGCCTCGTCGAAAAAATCGATCGAGCACTTGAGTTCAC
Organism: Platygaster orseoliae; assembly: GCA_030522825.1. Classification (NCBI taxonomy): domain Eukaryota; kingdom Metazoa; phylum Arthropoda; class Insecta; order Hymenoptera; family Platygastridae; genus Platygaster; species Platygaster orseoliae. The sequence goes on from JAPYZL010188247.1 coordinate 13,304, forward strand.
CGAGGCAATCGCAATGTTCAAGATGAGATTACTTTAGTTACAAAATCATGTTTTGTATTTATGTTGATAGAAATTAACAACAATTTCGAATGGTGTGATTTATGTCAAAGAAGAAGAAGAAGAAGAAGAAGAAGAAGAAGAAGAAGAAAAATGTTATGCTGAATAAAACACTTGAAATCAAAGATTCAATAATCTACCAACAGTCTCGATTTCCAACAGATTTCGACAAAACAAGTAAAAAAGCAGTAATTTATTTTTTGGTAATGTAACGTAAAAAATTACTGCCAGATACTGATCAGTAACGCAACGGACATTTCCCCGACAACCTTTTGCCCGATTTTACAAAATAACGATTTCCCCGAAAAATTTTCTCCGTACATACACAGCGCAGTTTTTCGAAAATGTGCATTTTCTAAATTCCTTTTTCAATTTCAGTCTTGGGGAAAAAGGTTTTCGTGGAAACCTAACGTAACGAGAAGGTAAAATTACTTTTTTTGAATTGTTGAATAATATTTATGTTTCTAAAATCACAAACTATGCTTGAAAACGAATGTGTTAATGAAAACGGCAATTACGGATTTTGATCGTATTTGCGAGTGTATCGATTTTGGGGGATAGTATTCGGCCAAACGGAAGGAAACTTTGTGAATTCTGATTTACCGCAAGTTACTTTCGCTGTAAATTTACGAGGCCCCGAGTAGGGGCAAGTAAATCAAACCGAAACGGCATCAGTAAATGCAATTTAACTTTTGTGACTTTATATTGACATTATTTTCGTGAATGCCTTCAACGCCGTAGTTCCATTATGACTGTCACGGCGTGAAATAGTGAGACACGATTGTAAAGTGAAATTCTCTGCAATAAGAGCTTCGACTCTGAATGTCGATGGAATCATTTTCAAAAACTCTGGCGTAGCTTTTTCAGACTTGTTCGGTCGAGTGGTTCAAGACGTTGCTGCCTTAATTACTTGAAAAATAGTCATCAAGGCATTCTCGAGAGAGCAAGTGCCACTCGAGCATATTCACGTAAATTGCCGTAAGCTTGTTGGCTGATGATATTTCACGCCGTTAACATGAGCAGATTAAGAAACGTGACATCTCGCAAATTCCTTGAAGCATATATATATATATATACACACACACACACACATATATATATATATATATATATACGTATACAACTCCATATCCACGGGAAGGAAATTAATTGCGAGCCCTCGACTCGTTTCTCTTACTGATGAAAATCAAGTTGCTTCGAAAAATAATGAAAGAAAAGGTGTAAAATTTGATTAATTCATGAGGTTATTGAATTTTGATTATTACTAAAACCTGACTGGATTGCGCATCATCTCTTCATTTGGCACTCAAGCAAGTGCAGTAACAGCAACGGCCGCGCCGCGCGGGGAGTAGGAGACGACTAATTGCTTCGTCAACATGGACCAATCGATCGCGGGCAACAAAAGCAGAAGCAGCAGCCACTTGGATACAAAAAACTCTCCTATATTATGTTTTTTCTGCCGCCGTAAAAAAGTCGAAGTGCTAAATCAATCGATCAAGCCCGTGCCCCGAATTCGGCTTTCGCGAATTTAAGCCCCGAACAACATGCATACTAATAACAATAACAAACAGGCATGATCAAAATATACACGTCCATATTTTTGCATTCATTGCATATTTTCATCTTTTTTGAACGTGCATGCATTTTTTACGTTTTCAGCCAGGCCGTGCATATTTTATACGTTTTTGGAAAAAAGTTGAAATTACCAGCGAATTCCGTCAAGAATTTCAAGACAAGCTGGAATGTTTTGGTGATTTGGAAATTTAAAATAACATATTATAATTCATAACGAATAAATCATGTTTTTCATTTTCTTTTATTTTTGTAATATATTTACTTGATTTTTTGTTCGTATTTTCGCCATTTTCAATGCATATTTTTATCATCACTGATAATACATTATAAAATGATTGAAAATGTATTTACTGAACTCAAGAGAACATACAAAATGCCAGTTGTCATAGTTGACCGATATTCAGAATTTTCAACAGCGACTCTAGCTCAGAGAAAATTTTGTTATCTAAAAATAAAATTGTCATTACACGTGTTTGACTGGAATAATCTAAATGATGGAAATTTGGAAAATCTTAAAAAAAAACTGGAATCTTTCGCTAAATATTTGAATAAATAAGTCTGATCTCTGGAGCATTGAATTTTAGAAATATATCATTTTGAGAAAATACAACGGAATTGTATAATAATTAAGGTATAATACGAAATTTCTAAGAATCTTTGAAATGCTCTTAGTGATTTTGATTCTTATAAAAAAATGCAAAATTTTTATATGAATCGGAAATTTTTGATAAGAATTTCGTTATTTATTAAGTCGACCTTATGAAATTCTTATATAAAAAATATTCTTTTTAAACAGACCTTATAACGATAACGTTATAAAAAGTTATTTTCTCATAAAAAAAGACAGACATTTTCATAAAAAGTTGCAAAATTTTTAGAAAAAAATATTTTAGCCCCATATTTTTTTAAATACTTTTATTATTTTTGAAAAAATTTTTCAAACTCATGAAAAAAAAATTTTTTTATATGAATTTTCTCTGGTTAATTTTTAAGAAATGAAAAATTTATGAAAAAAAAATTTGTATAAGAATTCCTGCAAAAAATAAAATGTTGAAAACATAATTTTGTATACAGTTTTAAAAAAGTAGCTTTATAAAAAAAGTTTTCTTATAAAATTTTTATTAGGTTTTTATAAGGTACAAATCACTTTGGTCGTGAAATAATTTGTGTGGTAAAAATATTCTCCAACATCTATTAAAGTGTTAAAACAAGGAATTCTAGACACGTGTATGACAGTCCATATCAGAAAACTTTTCAAGTTAAATAAATACTCTAAAGATTTCAAAAATACGAAAACTAGAAAAAAAAAAAAAAAAAATCGAATTCCAATATATCAAATGCTCGTATGAAAAATGTCCGAAACTTGAAAAATCGTGAGGTACCTCTAGATTTACGTTGGCATCAAACAACTTAAAAACCAGTAAAACAAAAGTTAGTGAAAATTCGCATACAAGCTTTACTGAAAAAATCCAATTGGATTTCCAATTGGAGAAATGGTCAGTTTTCCAATTGGATTTTCACTTGGAAATCCAAGTGGGTTCCCAGTTGGAATTCCAACAAGATTGCCAATTGGAAATCTTGTTGGATTTCATTTAGGAAAACTTGAATATAATTCCAGTTGAGAATCCAAATTTTTCCTTTTCCCTGAAAAGATGAAATAGTCATCGTCTTGGCCGTTGATTAAATGACCGTCTCGCGACATCAACGTCAATAATAGATACATGATTGTACTTGACTCAATTACTCAGTTTTACTACAATCTTGTTGAATTTCCAAGTGGAAATCCAATCGGATTCTCAACTGGAATGACATTTAAGTTTTTATAAAAGAAATCCACTTGGATTTTCAACTGGAAACCCAATCGGAAAAGTGACCACTTCTCCAATCGGATTTTTTCAGTAGGAATCACACTTGATAAAATATCTTGACAAGACAGTTTCTCAAAGATTTCCGTACAAGATGTAGCAAACGACACGTTGAGATGAAAAGGTCTTGTACGAGATGTTGAAAATTTCCCAAAACACGGGTTATAAAAAAATCTGGCCCATTCTTGTGTTGCAACGAGCAGGAGAAACGTGACAAAGAAATGAGGGCCTCTTTGGGAAAGACAGTGACCCCGCGCGCGATGGGTGAATCGTTTTCGAAGCAAGAGATAAAAAAGCGAGGGTGATGGTAGCAGAAGAGAGAGAGAGAGAGAGAGAGAGAGAGAGAGAGAGAGAGAGATGAAAGATGGAACTTACGAGAGGGGGGAGAGAGAAAGAGAGAGAGAGAGGGTGAAAAAGAAGGGCTGCGAAAGCTCTGTGCCAAGGGACTAGCTGAATTTTCGCGGGCATGCGCGAGGATGGAGGAAGGAACAACGGGGTGGAAAGTGGAAACACCCTGCAGTCCGAAGCGAGACTCGAAAGTCGTTTCCACGAAGAGCACGGAAAGCTGGATCGTTTCTTTTTCCTGCAACTTCCGGGGTCAACTCTACTGCCTTAGTTGCATTATCATCCCCTGCTCGACCGCGTTCCTCGCGTTTCATCATCGCTGCTCCGTATTTACTACCTGCAGCCCCAAAATTGACTTTCCGTCCCCCTTGTTTCTTGCTCAACACACACACACACACGCGCGCGCGCGCGCGCACACACAAACACACAAAGAAAGAAACAACCGGCTTTGCCGAGTGATTGCTTTTTCACCAAGGATTTCTCCAATGGGACTTGCAAATCTGTGACGTGGCGAAAATGACACTTTTTTTCATTTTCTTCTTTCAAGTGTTTTCCTCTGTGAATTTTAGTTTTTCAGCTCGGATGTGTGACGTGTGAGGAACGACGTTCGGATATGAGGTGAGTGAGTATTACTAAGAATACCCAGTACATTCATGAATATTATCACATAATGATTCAATCGAGGAAAGTTAATTACAGTCCTTTGGAATTCGATCGTGGCAGGTTTCATGATGGATCGAAAGTAAATTGAATTCTTAAGTCTCGTGAAAGAATAAGCGTGAAAAAAAGGGCAGCAAAGCTCGTTCTCCAAGGGCTATTACTCATGGTCGAAAAGGGTACGCATTAATTAGTAAGCGACTTGATTAGCAGGCGCAGTATACTATTATAAAAGAGACAGACCTTCTTTAGAATACACAAGAATTTCAACTCGCACTCACATAAATCGTCACCAACTTTACTGAGTCTGGGACGATTACATTTTCTTTTCAAAGCAACTGCAGATTCCGAATCAAAACCTGAGAAAATTTCAGCCTTGTTGTCTTTGAAAATTTTGCAGCCATTTTTATTTATGGTAGGTAGCCTACACTGAGAAAAAAATACTGTCATTATCACAATACTGTATAGTGAACGGGAATTCTTCAGGCATGTTGTACTATTTGCTAAAAAATATAGTAAATTTTGCAACAACATATTGCAAATATTGTCAAATGATATTGTAGCAACAAGTATATTTTGTTGTAAGATTTACTTTTTACTGTACATCTCGTACTTTTTACAATATCATATTGTAATCCTTACTAATTTAGATTACTAATAAGCCGAATGATACAATAAGATACAATATTGGAAAAATTCGAAAACGTATGGTAAATCTTACTATGTACATTGATTTTTCGTCATGCATATTTTTACATGTACAATATTTTCTCTTTATACATGGAAGATGATATTGTAAAAGCTGCAAAACAAGTCATAAAAGTAAAAATATCATATCGCATGTTTCACTGTACACAAATATTAGATTATCTGTAATAGTACAGTGAAAATTACAAATTGTATAGTACGATTTGCATGATTTGCATGACATGGTATTATCCTTGAGGACTGTACGAAAGTGTGTGTCGCAAGACCCAGATTTAAAGCCGTTTTCCGACGAGGTTGACAAATTTCCGGCGCTGCACCATTAATTGCCCGCGTATATCATCGATTGTCACTATATGCTGCGATATACAATAGATGCAACATAATTCATAGAAAGGCTATTTTTTCGGAAGGGAATAACTTGGCCAGGCCATTTTTCAGTCGTAAATCTACTGGTCTTGCTGGCATGGAAATCATTTATTCAACTATTGCTACATTCCCAGCTCAATTTTCGACGATGAATAAAAAAAAAAAATGTTGCAACTTGTCTCATCAATTTTCCTCTTCATATTAAATTGATGATAAAAATTTGATGACTCAAAAATACTTTGGGAAGAGCTTTTCCGAAAGAAATTACTTACTTTAGGATTTTAAAAATCTTGAACATGTGGTAACAGGAATTTGATTTTTCAGTTTGTTGAATTTGGGTATTTGAAAGTTAAACTACTTGTGATATTTCGAGTCGCATATTTTTCATGTTCTTATATAATGTAATGAAATCCGATTTTTGTGATTTTCTAGTCATCGATGCTTCGGTATATTTTTTTTTCGAAATTTTTGGAAAAAATTATAATCAAGTGTACTATACTCTATGGATACATCTAGAATTTTCATATGTATTTAAAGCTATTCATGATATTTTCAAGTATTTTATGCTACTTTTATGGTTTCTGGTATTTTTGTGGATGGCCCTATTGAATTATAGAATTTGACGCAGAAGCACTCAAAATTTCAAGGATTTCGAGTATTCAAATAGATTTTTTGGTTTGCTTTTATACACATGTCCAGTATTTTTGCTGGTATGCTCTTATTTTTTTAGTTGTTATGAAAGTTCCAAGGACTATTCGTCATTTATATAGATTTTAGAATTGCACAAGAATTGTAATTTGGACTGACCCTGAGTAATTTTTATATATTTGTGGGAAAATTGCATCGATGTAGTTTTCGTATATTTTATAGAAATCCAGTGCCATTATAAATTGCTGTATGTGCTTTATAACCTTTAACCTCCACAAATCCAAGTTTTATGAATCGTATATAATAAATCGAATTATGTAGCCTTCAGTATTTCTCAAAAATTTGCATGATTCAAGAGATTTTTCGGTATTTTCATGGACTCCTATGTACATAGATTCCTAGAATTTGATGCTCCAGGGTTAAAAGTGTTGAAAATATTTAGCATTCGTGTAGGTTCTCATTTTTCTCCATTATTCACTGTTTTTTTCGAAATTCTTTTCAAGCCAGGATCGTTATTTTTGAGCGAGTGAAATTGAAACTTGTAATAATAAATAATGTCATCCATATTTCTGCATACACGCCCGATTTCACGAAAAGTTGTGTTTGAATTGGTTTGATGTGTGCATAAACGTTTTTTAAAAAGGACGACAAATATGAAAAAAATAAAAAATCGACATATGGTATACGCGGTTTTCCCGGCATTACACGCGTTATTCGTGATTAGAAAATGTTTACACAAAGGAGGAGCTTCGTGAATTCGGGGTGCACAATGTCTTCTGGCACATTTCCGTTTCTGGCGACGGTTCTGCCGTGTTGCTAAGTTGACGAAATGAAAGTCTCGTATATGCTCTTTACCATCTCGTACATGCACGCAGCGTCGTGAAAAATGAAACGTCAGGAGAATCATACGCGTGTACATACCCTCCATTTTCACTTTTCTAATAAAAAGCGTCTCATCCTTTCCTCCCCTTTTTTCCCCAAATATTTATAGTTATTGTCTTTGCTTCAAGTCACAACAAATATCACGAAATTCAAGAAATGAGCTGGAAATTCTCAACAAGTTTTCTCGAAATTATTGCGAGTATCTAGTTTTAATACCTGAAGAAAAAGAAAGGACTATGATTTTTTTTGAATCTCAGCTTTGTATGAAAAAGTCGCGCTTCTTCTTGATGTCGAAATATTGATTACGTTTTCACTGTGTAAAATTATTAAATAATTGTAATATTTTACTTGTTTCAAAAAGAAAAAATCGAAAAGTATGATTATGAACAAAAAACTATTCAGTTGGTAGAGAAACACGTCCAATTTATTGAAAAATGAAAAATTACATGCATATCAACATAATTGATACTTGATTTGCAAGTAATTGGAATTTACTGACATTACGAAATTCGAAATGAAATTTGAGTCAATATACGAATTTCGTAGGTTTCACAGATTTCTCTTTACTTTCTCGAATAAACAGAGGAATTATTTTCAAAATAACAGTATTTTTCATTTTTGGCTAGCAAAATGGATTTTTTTCAAGAATTAAATAAGTTACCTTTTTTATAATTAAGAAAGAAAAACTGAAATGATTGTATTTCCAAGTTTGCAATAGAAATACCAAGTTTTATCTTTATAATTGTTTGAAGGGAGCAATTTTTCCAGTAGCGCAACAGTATTACAATAGTTGAATGATTGACTTGAGTATATTATAAGTATCTTTAAAGTTAAAAGGGAAAGACAAAAAATCGCGAGATGCTGCATTAGATACGAAATTGTATATTGATTTTCCCGTTTTCGGATTTAATGTCGGTTAAATCTGGCGAGCGGTAAATTTTAATCAGTCACATTTTTCGGGATAAGGTTGTTATCATGGTGGGTTAATCTTGATGCTCGAATAACGTGCTGGCTTCATAAAAATGAGCGCCCCACAACTCGGAGCAGCGAATATAATGCATTCTACTGCGTGTGCAGCGCTAACGTATGTATATATATATATATATATATATATATATATATACGAGAAGAGTTTGTTCTTTCACGGTGTAATAGTAAGCTGATAGCATCGTTTTTTGCACTAAAATGCCATCGCTTTCTCGGATTTACGTTTGCATAAGCATGCCTTGCATTCATCTACTACAAATCCACCCTTAAACCGCAAGCAAAAGGCAAACGCAGTGTCGTCGTCGAGCCAACCTAAATGCCGCCGCTGCCGCGTCTCTTTACGCAATTCTCGCAAAAGCTACTCTTGAAATTAACACAAGCCGAGCTAAGAATTTCATCAATTACCTATATACAATGCAAAGTTTTCGTACAACTTGCCACTTTTCTCATACAACGCATGATGAAAAGAGTGACAACTGAAATGGCTCAGGTTTTTCCTTTACGCGCACTCGGCATAAAAAGATATTCATTTCTGAAAAATGTTACATGTCAATATGGGAAATTCCGCACGGTGGCGTAGAAAAATGTTGCAAAAGGTTTCAACGGAATGTCGACAATTTTGCAAAAGTCGACGGCGGTTGAGATTGAAGAAGGTCGCGTGGGAAAAAGTAAAGGGGGAAATAAATATGGTGTAACACGTCACGAGGAAGGAACAAATGGACATGCAGTGTAGCGTGACCAGAAGCGTAACTGCCGTCCGGAAGATGAACGTCCTCGAATTATACTGACACTGTTCAGTGGTCCATATGGATTCTACAGCTTGTTGAACTCTGTCAATCACGTTCCCGCTCCTGCCTTTCGTGTCCAAATTGCTTATTGTCATTCCACCTCGAATCTGTTACACCTATTTCACCACATTTTTTCATATTTAAACTCTCCATTTCATCAGTATTTATTAATGAAGTAGTACACAATTCTTTGTGCTTTTCCAAAGTTTCAACCATCGGTTTTCGCAATGTCAACTTATGAAACCAATTTCCGAATTATTTTCGTTTCAATTTGAGATGATGTAAAACAACAAGTTACGAGTCATGAACGCCATCTGAAGTTTTAGATACAATTTATTTACATATTTTATTTGTTCCGTGATTTACCATGTTTATCCTTTTTAGTTTTGCAAATTAATAGCAGTGTTTTACCGTGTTTTCAAACTTTTTCGTTCATTGTGCATGTGATTATATCAGAAGCGTTAGGTAGATAACATTTTCAGAAGGGGTTTCTCGAGAAAATCATAACTAGAGAGATTTTAAGGGTGCCCCCCCCCCCTTTCTCGATTTTTGATTTTTGGTAATGGGCTGGTAAAGGATGAAAAATCGACCAATGAGGTTAGGATATATTTTTACGCGTAATTGAAAACTCTAAAAGCAAGAAAAAAAATTTGACATAGTTTTTTTTGAACATTTTATGGCTACTTCTTGCGTCTAACGAGAAGTCCTCTTTTTGAATGGCGGGCATGATTGTAATTTACTGGAACGTCAAAAACGGAAAAATCCAACGGAATTATAAAGAGTTCATGTTTGGCTAGGGAATAGACTATTATTATTAATTTCCTGCAAAAATTTACAAAATGGTGAACCTATGAACTTTTTTTTTTTCAAAATCCGAGTTTTTTTTTAATTAGGCTGAAATAAAAGAAGATAATCATAAATCTTTTTATAAATAGTCTAAGTTATAGCTTTTGGTGTTTAGAAAAACATATGGAATTTTCAGAACGATCGGTTTTATGGTTTTTGAGTTACGATGCCCGCCATCCAAAAAGAGGACTTCTCGTTGACCGCAAGAAGTAGCCATAAAATGTTCAGAAAAAACTCTGTCAAATTTTTTTTCGTGCTTTTAAAATTTTCAATTACGTGTAAAAATATATCCCAACCTCATTGGTCGATTTTTCATCATTTACCAGCCCATTGAAAATCACGAAAATCAAAAATCGAGAAAGGGAGGGGGGGGGGGATACCCTTAAGCAGATTTTTCGTATTGTATGCTATTCATACAATTTCGTTGTATTTTCTGGTATTTTTATAGAATTCTAGTATTTACAGGATTGATCTATAAATTTCTAGAGTGTGATGCTATAGTATTGGAAATTCGACGATTGTGATTATTATTTTGAGTGATTTCCAGAAAAACAGTATCTTTTTCATTAATTCTCAATACTTTTTTTCGTATACAATTACAAGTATTAAATGGTTAAGTATTAAACGATTCCTAGTATTTCTCACATGTTTTTCAGTATTCATCAAACTAAAAAGGATTTTCAACAATTTTTTTTAGATTTCTAGTATTTTGCAGAATGTTATATAGATTTCTGGAACTCGATACCTACTTTATAACCCAAACTTGGATATATTTCGAGTAGTTTTAAAGGTTTTTGAGAAAATTACGTCTTTATGATCATGAGTATTTTAACGATTTCTTGAGGTTTTTTTAGTATTCACAAAATATTGTACCGTTATCTAGTACTTTCATTCATTGCTTCACTCGCTTTTCAAAATTTGATGATTGAAATTTGTAGTTATAGAAATCGTAGTTGATAATTTGAAAATAAACAAATGTATTTTCATTTGCTTTGATTTATTTTATTCTATTTGATAATAAAATGAATTAATTTTATGATAAACGTAGATGTTAAACATTGATAATTAGAATTTCGTTGGAAAAATTCTCCTGAAATGAAGATCATTATTATTTTTGAGCCAGCAAAACTATTGTCCAGTGACTCTTTAATATTTGTGAATAATTACAAGTGATTCTTCAGAAACATACATTTCATAAGCGTGATTTGAAGTTTTTCGATAAGGGGGGTTCAAAAATACTATGTGCGCGTTCCCTTATGAGAGGAATTTCCAAATAATTTTTGCGCGAATTCAAAATGACAAATAACCAGAAATGACGAGCCATGAACGCCCTGTAAAGTTGTGCATTCAATTCATTGGACTATTTAGATGTACAATATCTCGACGCGTTTTTCGAGCTGAAGCGAGTAGATGAAATGCGGCGAGTGGGGAGGCAAAAGTAAAAGTTGTACTCGAGACGTTTCTCGGAAAACTCATAAATCACAAGTGAAAAAGTCTCCTCGCCACTGCACAAAACTAAAAGGTGAGCTTTCAGCGAAAAGAAAAGCAGAAGAGAGCTTGAACCCAGAGCATAATAAAATCTCGCTGAGAGTGTCTCTGGTGTTGAGTTACTAATTGCTTAATTTCCGTTGGTCTTGAGTGTTGTTTTCGTTCACCCTTCTTCTAGTATAACTCCGCTTTGTGTCTTTTTCCCCTGTCCTCGTTCGTATACTTTGTGTATGTACACAGCGCACTGAATGATGCTCAGAAATGGCGATATTGCGGTTCAAATCTCTACCCAGCGAAACATTTTTTTCCCTCCAAAATTACCGCAGTATTATTAAGTCTATTTATCAACCGCTGAACGCTTCAAAACTTGAACTTTCAACGCGAATTGCAAATTATCATTTCTTTTTTCGATTGAAAAAATTCATTTCGTGCACTTGATCAATTCCCTATATTCGTGTTACTCGTTTAAAAATTTTTCCAAGCGATTAATTAATTACGAACGCGCGAAAAATGTTTCGCGTGAAACTACATCAACTGTATGAGGGCTGATTATACATTGAGCTTTTCTACTTCATTTTAGTACTCGTGATGCACTTGCTTGAAAAATCTGATTAAAACTCGTGAATTTTCGTGGAACGCATTATTACTAGACCGAGTATGTCATGTCATAAGCAGGTAAAAGAGATAAAAAAAAATTTTCGGACGATGAAAATTCAGCGAGTAAAAAAACCTATATAGGGATTTCTAAAAGTTGTTGGATAGCTCAGTTTTCGTGTTTCAAATTCTTTGATTAGTTTATAATGAATCAATTAAAACGAGTGTTGATTTTCAAATTGATGACTACGAAATTTCACTGTTTTGAGTATTTTTAATTTAATAATGACACGTGTAAAAATCAATGCTTTTTCGATCGATCCAACATGTTGATTAGTAACTTTTAGTACCTCAAATATGATGATTGCCGGAGTAAAAAGTAGATGGTAAAAGTTTGTACATATTTTGGAAATGGCGGTGGTCATGCAATATTCTGGAAAACAATTGCATATATAGTGAGACGGGGTCGGGAACGTCGGAAACAGTTGTATTACTGCTGTAGCTGACAACATTCACGCATTCGGCGACAAACTTGTATAAGTCATGCAAGTTTCAGCTACACGGCTTATAATAGTGAGCGCTAACCCTTTCCGTAATAACGTACAATTCGCTAAAATTATTCTCGTGCAGAACAACAATTGCGATAAACTTGCAAGTCCTTGGTGTGCTTTTTATCTAGTAGGTAATTTTCCCGTGGAATCATGCTCTTAAGCGTGAAAACGTAATAAACTCAGATGCTATTTTCCTCACACATTTTACGCTTCAATTGTGAAGGATATTAAAATGCTATTATACACGTTTTCTCATTACTTTTCACGAAACGCCGGTATTATTTTACCATTACCAAGCGTGGCTTTCATTATAATGAATGATGGGGTAAGGGGAAAAAATCCCAAATTTAGCGCCCCTAGGCAGTTTCGAAAATTGCAGCTCCTCTTCTTCTCCGGAAAAAATTTCACTTTGAGTGAATTGGAGAGTTTAATGAATTTCGAGTCTTGTGTATGAATTTACAAAAACTACGAAATAAGACAAATATGGAAAAATCGTAAACATGTTGAGAATTGGAAAACTTGGCAATTCAGATGTTTTTCAAAAGTTAAATCACTGCCAAATGTCAGTTTCTCGCAGGAAAAACAAATTTCAAAAATTTTCCACCATAGGCAGCTGCCTAGTTTGCCTGTTGGGACAGGAGAGGATGATTTTCAGTCAAATGACGAATATGATGTTTATAGTGAATTACTCTTTATCAATTTATTAAGATATATCGACATGACGTAGGTTCAAGATATACATAAAATATTGATAAAATGAGGAAAGTGGTGTTTGAAACACTCTAAAAGTCAATTTTATTTCGAGATGCAAGAAAATGAAGGGACGACTTGAAATTGAAAAAAAAATCTTGAATTTCTAAATTAACTCCAGTTATGTTGAATTCTTTTGAATTTCAGACTTGCCTGCTTGAAATTAATTGCGAACGTGTACTAACAAGACAGTATATGAATTTCAAAACGTGCCTAGATTTCGTTGCATCTTAAAACGAGATTCAATTTTTAAATTGAAGAATACCGCGTCTCTTGCATTATGATTCAAAGAATAGGAGCGTGTGAATGGTTGTAAAAGAGAGGCGAAAAAGCCAGCAGAAGATGAGAGTGAGAAAAGTGACAAGTGAGAATTGAGATGAAGCAGGAGGAGCATGCTCAATCAAGCGAGTACACGCGGTTGCACATGCACGTCACTCTGAAAGAGAAGCTTCAATCCCCGCTGCTGTAGGTATGAGTAGGCGTCATGCAAAACTTGGCTGCCGCGTGTTTCAAGCAGAATCACGGCACGGTTTGATTGCAAAAGTTGATTCGTATCGATCATTTTGCCGTTGGCACCGCGAAAAGTGCGCGGGGCAGCAGCATTTGCGAAGCAGGCGCGATAATTTGCACCACGAGCGGGAGAATGCTGCTGCTGCCAATTACGAGGCGCTCGTTCGAAAGCCGTCGCCTCGGTTACAACAAGCGGCCAAAGCTCGTTAGGATCCATCCCCGCCGCCGCCGTTGCTCTTTCAGGTACGAGAAATTAACACCCGCAAGACCATTTGAATCGGCTTCTAGAGACCGACCTTGCGGCTTCTTCACTTTACTCTTATTACATATTGATGATGGCCTTTCCAACAACACGCGAGACAACTTTCGAATAAAATTTCATCCAATCGAGTGACAAGAGATTGGTAATGAAATGATCAATGCATGTCGCGACATGTGTTGCGCGCCGAGTGCATTGGTAGCTCGTAAATGATTTCCAGTTGTACATTGGCACGGTAGGTAGGTAAGCGCTGCTAGTGTTGGCGCGTACCGAGTCGACCGTATACTGTCATGCGTGTGTATCGCCAACGAGTGGTTGCTCTGCAGTTAGTTGATGGAGCATCCGAGCGGAAAATTGCCCTCCAATCCTGATGATTCGATTTTTCCCAGTGGCATTCCCATTATTGGCTTTTCCAAAAAGCCAAATGCCACTCGCACTAACCACTATCAACGCCCATTCGTTAATTCGCCCTTCGAAACATCAGCCTTTACCCCCTCCAAATCTCATCAGTTATTTGAATCAACGTTTTTTTTTCGCTGTAAGTACTTCAAGTCGTGAAATCATTAGAATTTCTTTAGAATCGAGATACCAGAAAAGAAGTGGAAATCAGAGTAAGAGAGGCATCTCCTCTTCCTTTATATATTTCAGCAAAGTTCATTCTCAGAAAACTCTTGGAGAATAAATAATATCTTTTCACAACTTTGCCCATTTATTTTGAGCTTCCAGATTAGAATTATCAACAATTACTTGGAGAAATTTCATTATTACTGATCGCGCTCTTACGCTGAGTTTTAAGATTTTTTAAAATCCGTTCTTTAATTAAAAGAAGCTTCTTAAGGAATGAGTTATATTATTATTATTCTTATTATTCTTATTCTTATATTTATTATGTTATTCTTCTTTTTTCAGCTATTTGAATAAAATAATTTATCATTTTGAAAGTTAAAAAAAATCTAGAGGACTTTGGGAATGGTTTTGTGTAGGTTGTTCAAGTTGAACGAAATTCCGGAAAAAAACACTGTTTCAACCGAATGATTGATGGAGAAATATTACGACTTACGTGAATGCTGGGAATTGAAACAACTTTAAACCCTAAAGAATCGGATTCTCGGAGTCTGCAAAGAAATCTATATGAAAATACCAAGAAATCATTTGAGTACAGAAAAAATACTGAAAGAAATAAGACCCTCTGAGAGAACTGTTTCCTGAAAAATGTAAACAAATACATGCGATCTGTAAAATTCGGAATCCTAGAGAATCAAGTTGAAAAATAAAGCAAACGTAGCAATCTATGCCAATACCAAAAAGCGTGTGGGTCTATTGAAATTCGAATTCTTAGAAAATGAAGGAAAAAAATGATCAATTACTGGAAGGGAGTTATTTGCATTGAACAACATATTCATAAATTGTAGGAAATGTGGATGACGGTAACTTGACGTGAAAACTCGGCTAAGCAAAGACAAAAAATGAATGCTGCGTTTCTAATTACAGGAGAATTTTTCGCTGATTCAGCATAAAATGTTATCAAGCATTATCCAAGCATGCTCTTTAGGGGTGATGAATAACGTGCCGTACGAGATCTAACTCAGAAATCGATTCTGTGGAGATACGAATTAAATTGGCGTAATGAACCAAGTCGAATCGATTTGCCAAAGGGAATGAATCGCTCGTTCGTTCTCTCCGTCACGTTTTGCTAAGACGCAAACGTGTACTTGCAATCGGATTCGGCCAATTTAAATTTGATTCCCCAACGAAAACAACACCCAGTGCTGCTTGATAAAGTCCTATTTTTTAGTTTTTCCACCTATAATTTTGAAATCACGATTTCAGCGAAAAAACTTGTTTCGTAACATAAGATAACATGATGTGTTTTATGACATACCAAGTATCGCAGAGTGAAACTTGTAATATATTTTAATGGTGGATCCTAAACAGGTCTTATTGGGCCGTCCAAAAAAAAGTTTGAATCGCTGATTTGCTGAGAGAAAAAGAGCAGTTTTTCGGGGTGAAAAATGTGGAAATGCAAGGTTTCGTTAATCTGTCAAGTTGGACTAGTGATTGTTCTCTGGCGGCCATTAGAAAAGCGATTCTAGCGCTAGGCAGATCTCGATAACAGCAGTCCAATTGGCCGTATCTTGGACCGCCTGCCACTGGCTTATCTATTGTTATACCTTTGGACCAACTCTCTATCCATCTCCGTTAATTCGCAACACGTTCCTCCAATGCCCCACTAAAATTTCACTCCCCAACTTTTGTTTTAAGCCCTTGCAATATTTATTGCTCTCCAACATTCGCGAAAACCCTACAAATCCCGGCGAAATAATTTTCTGCAATCGATTCCTCCTTTTTTCGAATTGCCGGTGATTAATAAATAAATAGCTATTTCAAGTCATACCAAAATGCTTTATTTTAAAGATGACCGTCCACTTTCCCGAAAAATGCAATATCCCGACAGACAGTTTTCCCGAAATTTTCTATCAATCACTGTGGATTTATTTTGATTTTTGTTTCTATTGTTTCATGTTTATTTGGCCGGAGAAGTGTTGTCGGGAGAATGATCCGTCGAGATAGTGCACTCGGGAAAGTCACCGGGAATCAATCCATTTTAATGATTCAGAGGACTCTTCAAATATTGGCAATAAGTTGCACAATGTCAAGTTATTTTGAATTAATATGAATGAAAATGTAGTTTTCCTTTTTTGACATTTCAGTTTAACTGTTCAATGCTAGGTAATATTTCATAGTTACGAAAAAGTAGCACAAATTCCGCAATTTTCGTACAATTTCAAGAAATGAGACATGAATTTTTTCGTCTAAACTCATGTCTTCCTCAATAAGGTTTTTTTTATGTACCTTTAATAAAATGATTCAATTTTCTACAATTCACGAACAAGTACGGAAAATTGGATTTATCGAAGAAAGGAACGTTCGAAATCGAATTGTGAATCTCCATAAGAATTTATTATTAGCTTGTAAAAACGTGACAAACAAATGGCTTAATCCCGAAATACACGTGTGTACAGTTTCTCTGGAGACGATAAGCCTAATTCGGTATCACATTGCAGACTCGGACAATACTCAACTATTATTACACATAGCCTTGTTTCCATATCGCCATCAACGTAAACATTGATTTCGATCTCGGGCCTGAGTTTGACAGAGACTTGTACTTGAAGCACAGCGTCACTTGAATTTCGAATACATACCGTTCGGAACTCAATTCCGATGTAAGGCAAGTACTTGAACATTGCTCGAAAGTTTGATTCTATTCACAGCTCAAACTTGACTCGTCGATTTTATTCAACCCAATCATTTCCTTGTAATTAATACAACTGCACAACTAGATTGCTCAACAAAATTTGTTGATTCAATCTTCTCGTAAGTAACAGCAAATCAATAGTATCATTTCAAAATACAAAATTGAATTTTAGATATTCTTGAAAGTGGGCACGGTTAACCTTGAATTTGAAAGAAACGAAAATTTGAAAGAGAAAAATGGCCTCGGATTTGCGCGGGACTTTTGTTGAGGAAAAATGCGGACAATCGGGTTTTTGTAGTAGCGGAAGGAAAGATTGTTCTTCTCTCGGGGCTTGAAGGAAGCAGCTTGAGCACGAGGGCAATATGCAAAATAGTATACGGTCACCTTTCCAATATTCGCAACGAGCGCAAATGCCCTTAATGCGGATTTGCTCTTTTGCAAAAGGAGGATCTCGTCGAGAAAGAGAGAGGAGGAGGAGGAGGAAAGCATCGCGAACAAAACGCTTTGTGATGCCGCATAAAAGTAAACGAAGCAAGAAACGACGAGCCGTTTGGAAATAAACCGATCCCGCCCAATGGCCAAAGTACTTTTACAGTTTCTACTTTTCCGAGGTGTCGCAACAGCCTTTTTGCAATATTGCAGCAGCGAGGGAAGCGCAACGTCCTCGTCTCCATCCTCATTTCCCTCAAGTCTTCAAAAAAGACACGCAAGTCTCTCTTTTTCAACATGGCCAAGTGCAAACAGCAAGAGTACGCTTGTGCCACTTTTTCCCCTTTTCCAAATTTCACTACAAACAACTATTATTTCATGTAAAAAACAACAAAATTTACTATAAAAGTACTAACACTTGAACAACAACGCATACAAGCATTTTAAGTCAAAACATGGTAAAATTAGTTGTAAAAATAATAGTAATGTATAATATATTTAATTGTGCGAATTCGGAATTTTTTATTTCAATCCTGGCTTTTCAAAAACATTATCCTAAACGTGGTTTTAACCCAGTGATTTACAGAAAAAATTACAATTCACGAAAATGCACAAAATATAAAAAAATTCAATCCCAGATTTTCGAATTCTAGAAATCTCTACATTAAAATCCTAAAAAAATGTAGAAAATGTTTCGAGTTATTTCAACATTGAAAAAATACCAGAAGAAAAAGAAATTAATGAAACAACTATTTTTTCAACTTATGTCTGATTAAATACTTAAAATTCATGAATAAGTAAACCTAGAGAATAAAATTCTAAATAACTCCTGTAGCGATCTGAAGAATAAAGCAATTAACTTTAAGAATGAAAATAAAAATCGAAATCCACGAAAATTTCAGGAATTTACCAACATATTAGAATGTACTGTTAAATTTGATAAATACTAAAAAATACAAAAAAAAAATTAGATATTTATCAATAGGCACTCAACAACTATGTAGAAATAATTATCTCAGAGCTTTTAAAAACGTTGAGCATCGAATTCTAAAAATCTACCAATAAGTTTTTTAAATATCACACAAAATCCATCAAACTGTATAAATAATAATAATACTGAAAATCTGTATAAAAGATGCTGTTTTCTATAAAATAAACCTAGATACTCAAAATTCATCCAACTTTCAATCGAATAGCATCGTATTCTAGAAATCTCTAGAGATATCCATACAAGTACGATATATCTGTGAAAATACCATGCATTATGAAAACAACGAAAATTCTAAAATCTTTGAAATGCTCGAAATCTATGTAAATTTTTTTTTCGTAAATGTACATGTACAAAAATTCAATCTCTTTATACAGATTTGATTTCCGAAGCATCGGTTTGTAGAAATTTATATGACAATTTATAGAGATGTTGAAAATGTAAAAAAATTCCATAATATCACACAAAGTTTTATAAATACCAAAAAATACGAAAAACTCGTATAACTTTTAACCCTCAAACATTGGAATCTAGAAATTCATTTAGAAATCTATGAGAAAAACGTAAGATGTTTCGAATTATATCAATAATGGAGAAATATGAAAAATACTGCAAGTATTGGAAAAAAAAAAAATATTGTGCAGAACTGAGTGATTTGAAAGTGATCGAAACACGTCAATGACAAATAAAGTTACAAAAATGACAAATGTGCGAATTTCTTCATTCCAAGTTTTCCTGGTGACTTTTTTGAAAAGTTATGTCGACATTCGTTTAAATATTTAATTTTTCCGAAGGAACTTTCCAGCAAGATTTTTTTTTTTTTTTTGCTAAAGAAAAAGGGTGAAACACAGGGAATGTAAGTTTGCAGTAAAAGTGACGAGAATAGAATAGAAAGCAGCAGCAGGGGATAGAGAAAAATTGGCTGCACAGGTAAGGGGATTAAGCGTAGTACTACAGCGACTGTTACCGAGATCATCTCCGGAGAAACTTTGCTCTTGGCAATCTTATAACGCCGCTGCTATAGCTACACATACATACATACATACACTGCGGTTTTTCCGCGAAACTCGACGCTGATTTTTATATCATTCATGCCGCTGTATATCGAAAAGTTGGGATTTAGCCGAGCTTTTCTTTCTTACCCGACGGCTTTCTATACGCCAATCTTTTGTATTCTTTTTATCCGACGGAATAAACTGCCCTGAAGAGATCGATCCCAATTTGAAACATTTTTACTGTAGCAGCTCGAATTTCTCAAGTGCTGTAATAATTGATGACTCCGAGCAATCAATGTATTTTCAATTGTACTTTGAAAAAGCATTTTCCCGATATTTTCCGAGTGTTTTCGGACATTTTAGAGCGTGCCAAATTCTTGTGGTTCCTACATTTGTCGGGAGTTGTTTCTTCAAGAATATGAAATTTTTCGAAAATCCTGATCCCCATTTTATCTTGAATTTTTTTAATTAGAAAAAAATAAAGATCTTGAAGCTTATTACGCTTGATTTCTGTCAAATTGTTAATTTCACAAATATTTCAAAAGAAACTTGTAAATCACTATTGTTTTTATTGCCATTTATATCATGTCATTTGCGATTTTTTTGTTGACATATTTCCCAGATAATTACTTTTTACTAAAAAGTCAAGAATAAGACCTTATGTTGAAGGTTTACTTGATGAAAACTTTAAAGATTACCTTGAAACACGATAATCTTTTTGATTTTCTATGTAACAAAGATTGTGAGTATTTTAATTTTAAGCACTGCATACACAACTTGAGTTTTCAAAGTAAACGATATTACCCTCAAGTTCCAAAATCTACAATTTATCAGCATTTACTGCTTCTCGACTTTTTGTACAAATAGATATTTAAGTATTCTACGATCACGAAGTTTCTATACTTTAGAAGTTGTCGGAATTACTAGATTTTTCGGAATTCCTGAATTCTCTAGATTCTCAAACGTTTCAGGATTCTCGAAATTTTCGGGATTCTTGAAATATTCGTGATTACTCAAATTTTCCAAATTTTTCGGGGTTTCCTAAATTTTTCAAAGATTCCCTAGATTTTCGGGGATTTCTTCGACTTTTCGGAATTTTCTGGATTTTCCGGAATTTTCCGACATTTTCGGAATTTCCGAAAAACTCGAGATCCGTCTCGATCCCATGTAAAACTTGGCGACCCGTGAAATTCTCTATCCCGCACACTCCTACTCATTTCACATGAAAGGCCTGAAGGGAAACGAAACTCGAATTATTGCTCACCTTTCTTTATTCGGGAGTATTTCCATATTTTGAAACAATAACTCATTTACAGTACAGTCATATTTAAAATTAAAAATCACGACGCCTCGAAACTCCCTTGATAATTCATTAGCGAAAGTAGCTGTACTCGTACGTTCAATAATGTGCCTTCTGCCGTGCCCTAGTTTTCCACCCCGCAAATAGCGTGCTACGTCCTTATATCCAGCAGATTTTGGCATCCAAGCTCTTACGAAAAAAAAAAACAAAAACAAAAAAAAACCAATTACAACGCAACCCTCGATTCGTTTCATGATTTCTAAAATCTTCTTCGTGAATTTTCAGATACTCTCGGAACAAATTTCACTCGCAATAGAAAATTAATCAGTAAAAGTGCAATAAATCGGAAATACATGAAAGGATTTTTTTAGCTGCACAAATCCTTGAAGCAGCAGCAACAGCAGCAGCAGCAGCAGCAGCAGTAAGGTTGAACTGAATTACAATTAAAACCTTCATTAAGCTCCTATGGATTCCGCTGTTGCAAACTGCTTTGTGTAAGCACAGGACTCTGGCAGAGAATAAGCACCATCAAATATGAAAGTAACGAACGTTGTTAAGAATCTTCATGAAAATGTTATGAGACACTAAAAAGTACTGGAAAATGCAGCACAGAAAAATTGTTGGAATTGGATGTTGGAATCGAATAGTATCTGACAAGACACGAAAACAAGGAAAAGTCTCGTGAAAGACAAGCAAAATAGAGTAAATAGAATGAGGATAGACAAATATTTCCGAGGAAAATCAGTGGCGCTGGGGAAACGAAGGTATGCTTTGGGAGCATTTAAATCAGGTGCTCGGAAAATAAAGTCGAACAAAGAAGAAAACGTGAGGAGGCCAAGTCGAAAGGTGAACGACGGCACGTTTCCTTGCGACAGCAGCAGCTTTTCATTCCGTATCGCAGCCGTTATTCCAATTTTAATATTCGAAGAAAACTCTTTTGGTTGTCAGATTGCCACTGAAGAAGCATGAAAAGTGAGCCCGTGAAGAAAAACGCGAGCGCCATCGAGGCGGAGAATAAAAAAATTGCGAAAAGAAGTTGGAAAAATGAAGCCGTATCTTCTCCTCGCGCATCACCTCCATTTCTCCCGAGTCCTATCTCGCCTTCCTTCCTTTTTTGTTACTGTCGATAAAGAAACACTAAAATAAATTCACGAGATCAAGTATCAGCCACCGCCAACGGATAACAAAAGCGTCCAAAGATTCGCAAAAACCTTCTCTTATTCTCACTTTCCGTTATTCTCCGATGAACGTTACGTCATTTAGTTGATTGTCGATGGAATTTAACATTACAGTTCCTTTCACAAGTACTATAAGAGCTCCGCAAACAAAGGACAGAGAACGCGGTGAACGGCTCATTGGGCGTTAAAAAAACAAAAGCACTATTCCGAAGCTCTCTAAAACCGCTTGCTTTTACAAGTGCGCTCCGGACGTGTTGGCTTTTGTGGAGATAATCCAAGCTATGAGAAAAGCTTTCAAGTATCGTGAGAGCAAACACGAGTCATCTCAATTAAACACGTATACAAGCCAGTCGCGAGCAACGCGGATATTGAAAGATGCTGGAGAAAGTTGAGCGAGGGCGATAACTCGCGTGGCGCATTGTCGCGTCAGGATTCAATAATGCTGACAGTAAGAGTGTCGCAGACTGCAGCTAGTGACTATTGGCCCCAACTGCAAACGCACTGCGACGTTTTTTCGCAAAATGCTTCTAATCACGCTCTCATTAATAATAAGGTTATTATATACGCAAGTAAGAAAAGAAGACACTCGAGTCAGAGGAAGATGTAACGTTCAACTTGTTGAGTTGGATGTCGCGAGGGTCTTAGAGGCCGATGAGGTTATCAAACTGGGTGGGAAATTTGTTTGCAGTAGCAGCAGCAGCAGCGGGAAAGTTGGCTGATGAAAGCGGGCTAAACTGGATGCCGACGTGTCAGAGCAGTCGGGCAAATTTGTTGGCTTATGTGCCAGTCGTTGGTACAGTTGTTGAGTTGGCGAGCACAGTGTTTCTGATGTCTTTGCTGTGTTGGCTTCTCTCGGTGCAATCCTACGGGATGAATAAGATGTAGCGTTAAGGGAAGAGAGGAATAAGTGAGTCGACTAGCAACTACTACTACTCGACAAACTCGACTCGCGGGGCTGCTGCTGCCACGGCGAAACGAGCAAACTTGGCTGCAACTCTGATTGCTATATACCATTGGGTATAGTGTCTCGTCATCTTTACCGTTCGGTCCTCCTCCTTCTGTCTTGGTCGAATCAAAATCTTGCTCCTCCGGACCTTCTTCGACATACCCATTCATCATACTTGCACTCATTTTTCCCTTCCCCGGCTGTTTAGATTTGAGAATTTGGCGACCTCCCACACATCCCTTCTTCTATGAAGAAGGAATCACAAGTTGAGTCAATTGGAGGATTATACGAGTTTCGAGTCTTCTATACATGAATTCGCGAAAATCGCGAATATGTCAAAATTTGGAAATTCAGATAAGCACATTTTGTTTTCACATCACAGTTTTACAAACTTTTCCGCTCTCTTTCGAAATTTCCACGAAGGCTGACATTTTGAAAATTCACTAAATTTTGTGAAATTCAAATATTCAAGCGATTTCTCAAATTTGAAAAGTTGTCAGAAATTTGAAAATGTCAGAGATGAAAAAAATTTCAATATTGTAAAAAAATGTACTCATTTTTTTGAATATCATTCATAATCTTCCAAGATTGCCAAAATTCAGAAATTTCGTCACATTGATACATTTTCCAAACGATATGACTTTTTGCAAAATTCATAAATTATCAATAGTTGGATAATTGTAAGACTTGTGGAAAGAAAAAAAAGCTGACAAAATTTATCGATATAAGTATATTAAAGTTCATAAATCATGCAAATGAACATGTTTCGAAAATTCGAATTATTCCAAAAATTCCGTCCAAATTTGAAAAATATCGAGAATTTCGGAAATATTGACTGAGAAAAAAACCTAGCAATTTGTATTATAAAAAATGGGAAAAAATTACTGTATTCTAGGAAAATCTATAATATTATGTTCATTTTTCATATACTGTACTATTACAATTAGCCAAAAATGAATTTATTTTCATCATGCAGTCAAGTAAAAATTCAAATACTGCAATTAACATTTATTAGTAAAAACAACTAAAATTTACATTTTAGTTAAATTGTTAATTTGTATTTTAAATTTTCAAATCTTGAAATTATTGAAATTTTATTAGTTTAGTAAAAATTAGTAGGAAATGCTAAATGAATTGTATTTTTTTATTTTAGTAAATAACAGTTCTCTACACACAAAATATGAGAAATTACCTTACATGATCATAATTTTTACATTTTTTCATTTTTTTTTCTATGAACTTATCAAGTAGTAAGGAAGATTCAAAATACTATACGTGTTAGAAGAGAAGAAAAATTCCGCCCTCGGCGACTTGAAGATTAAAAAGAGTTTCATAACATTGAAAAAGTATGCAAAAATATTTAACTTTCAAAACTTAAAGTACGTAAAATCAAAAAGTATTATTACTGAAATTAAAAATCATAAAATCCCAAAAGAAATTTATTTTTACGGTATTTCAGAAATCAAAAAATTTCCGTACTCAATGCTATTCGTACAATTTATGTTGTATTTTTTTGGTACTTTCATAGTTTTTTTTATTTATATAATTTACTTGACTGGTTTAAGAAATTCGATGCAAAAGTTTTCAAATTCAGAACGATTTGGAGTTTCCAGTATTTCCATTGTTTTATAATTAATTTCTAGTTCTGTCATACATATTCTACGATTTCGATGTTCGAGGAATCCAACATCTACAAACTTGAAATATTTTGAAAAATGTCTAGAAAAATCACATCTACTTAGATTTTTAATACTGTAGAAATGTATTATATTTCGTACTTTTACAGGTGTTTGTAAGTTTGTATACAATGAGAAAAAACCTAGTAATATAAGGGTGTACCGAAATCCCCGTACAAAAAAAAATCTAATATACCTTTTTGATTTTCAAGTCGAAAAGTCCTTTGCCACTTTTTGTAAAACTCAAAATGAAAAAAGTTATTCAAGTTTGAAATTTGAACAATAAACGTGCTTTCACAAAGAGTGGGGATAGAAACCACATACCAAAATTTACTTCAATTTTCTTCATATTTTTCTGAGTCTAAAAGTCCTTTGCCACTTTTTGCAAAACTCAAAATCAAAAAAGATATTCGAGTTAAAAGTTCCGAACAATCGTACTTCTCAGATTTTAAACCCGAATATCTTTTTTCGTTTTGAGTTTTCAGAAAAGTGGCAAAGGACTTTTAGACTCAGAAAAATATGAAGAAAATTTGGTTAGAGTTTGGTTGGAGGTTTTTATGCCCACTTGTCGAAAAAGCGTATTTATTGTTCAAAATTCAAACTCGAATAACTTTTTTGATTTTGAGTTTTGTAAAAAGAGGGGCAAAGGACTTTTTGATTCGAAATTTAAAAAGGATTATTAAATTTTTTTGTACGGGGATTTTGGTACACCCCGTATAATATACATTTCAAAATTTTTTTTTACTTTGAAATTTACTACATGTACTTGGTTTCGATCCCTTATTGACTATACTTGTTAGTAAAAAGTACTAGACACTGTCAGTGTAGTTTTACTGTTTGGCGAATCGGGCCATGGTCATGAAGAATCCCTCATGAATGAGAGAGAAGATCCGGGCAGAAGCTCGCTATCACGAGTAGAGTACGACGGCAGCGATTATACTCGCCCTCCTCCCCCCCCCTGGACCCTGCGCAACCCTCCCCCCCCCTTGGAAAATCCCTTAAGCCAATTTACGCGCCCAACTTTGATAACAACGGTTTATTTCCCCATGGACGACTATTATAATCACGGCTGAAAGCATTAGGGGTTGCTGCTGCTGCTGAGGGTTGAGGAGAGACGAGGGTTTGTCGACGACCAACGACTATCTTGCTTCAGCGTCATCGCCGATTTACATTCCTTCTCGGTGTTATGTTTCATTATCGGTGGATCAATGTCCAGGGACATTGAAAAACATACTCTACGCTACTCGGATACCCTGTAATTATACACTCTGTTTGCTCCTTCACTACACATTTCCGCGCTAACCCAACCAATTTACATTCCGCCATCGCCCGCGTCTCTCACGATTGACAATGAGAAGACTTTTCGTTTCGACATTTTACATCGCGCTTTGCAGGAAAACTTGGAAACGAATCAAATCGCAGCGCGTCACAGGACGACGAGCACGCCTTTGGCGGCTGTTGTTAATCTGCCAAAGGGCTGACACGCTGCGTACTTTATGTAAAATTCAATGCTCACCGTGTTGCTCGTGGCGCGACAGCAAACCCTTGAGCTTTTACGGTTTTTGCGAATTTGCGAATGTGCATTAATCATCAGAGCTAAACGAACATTACGCACAAGTTATTCATTTTTTATCGTTACAGTGCGCTGCAGGTCATTTTTCCGCAACTCATTTTGCCACATGCCGATTTTCCCACGTGCCGTTTTTTTCCGGATTCAATTTCCCACGTCCAATTTTTTCCGAAAACAATAAATTAAAAGATAAATATTCTGTCAAACAATCGTTATGGACTTTGTATGCTACTTATATTATTTTAATTCGTTAATAACATTAATTCAAAAAATGGAAAAAAAGCTTCAAAATTCTGTCTTTTCATGCTCTGTATATAAAGTTTGAATGTATTTAATTATCAAATATGTTTGTACTGAGAAAAATTATTTTTTATAAATTTATCCTTTTTTGTCAGCATGTATCAAATTGATACATAGCAACCTTTTTGTTTCATAATCTAAATAATGTTACCGCTGGATGTAAAAAAATTTCTGGAGATTATTCTTTTTCGATTTTCATAGTCAAGTACATGTTTATTGTAAATCAATGTTTATCATCGGCTATCTATCATTGAATGCAGTACAATAAAAGTCATACTTTGATGTGATATAAATTTGGATTTTTTCTTTCGGAAAAATGACTTTTGGAAAATACGTCAATCAAGTACTTTCAGAATCGCAGGTTCCGGAAAGTTGAATTCGGAAATTTAATTTTCGCAAAATCGGACTGTGGAAATGATTTGTATTTCTCCTTGGAATTTGTGGTTGTTGGAAAATAGCGACAGACAAAGGAAGCCTAATAAGCTCGTTGGGAGAAAACGGTGCGAACCATTAAGCTATAACATCCGCAAAGCAGCCTCGACAAGCTCGTTTGAGGAGTGCGAATTCAATTTCCTGCAATTCTGACCCGAACTAATTTAATTCCGTTCTGAGCGTTCATTTCTAGTTGAGCCTACTACGTTCATTGCACGCGCCATCCAACTTTCTAATGAATCACTAACAGATATCATTGATCGTGAATTTCCTGCAAGTTTTTTTTTCCAATCAATCGTCGATGGAGTAGTCGTTTTCTTATTCATATTCATATACAAAAAACAGGTGTCATCTTTTTAACAGATCTGTTTCATTTGTCAGAGCATCAAGGAGCTTTTAGAGTAAATTTTCACAGACCCAGTTTTTACTTATCAATAATAATAGTGATGGTAAACAATAGAACATATTATATTTGTAGCTTTTATCACTGGGTTGATACTGATTATAATGAGTAAATACTTTCGATATTCCCAGTCAATTTATTTCCTTTTTAAATCACAACGTCGACGTTTCGGCTAATTTATAGCCCTTTTCAAGACGTCTGTATGATCAAAAATCTTCTAAGATTTGTTATTACAATATATGTATCTTCCAAACATGATGAAAATGTCGGTCAATTTTGCCTTGCATAATTAATCATGTTTGGAAGATATATTGTAATAACAAATTTTAGAATATTTTTGATCATACAGAGGTCTTGAAAAGGGCTAAACATTAGCCGAAACATCGACGCTGTGATTTAAAAACGAAATAAATTGACTGGGAATATCGAAAGAATTTACTCATTGTGATAGAACATATTTTCAATGAAATCAATTAACTTTTTATGTAAATCGATATTTGTGCTACAAGGGAGAAGAAGAACGATTCCAACGAGTGCGAAGTTGGGCACGAGCGAAGCAAGTGCGCAAGTGCACGAGTTGGAATCATCCTTTTTGTCTCGTGTAGCATATAATTTTTTTTCCCATGCATCCGTAAAAAGGGCCACTTTATTTCTATGGAATGCGGGAACAAAAGCCTCTTTTTGGGGTACTAGGAAATCAGCAGAAATTATCAACAAAAACCCTGGGAAACATTAATTTCCGGGATGAATGAAATTTTTCCCAAGGGTTTTATTGATAACTCCCGCTGATTTGCGAATACTCCAAAAAGAGGATCTCGTTCCTGCGTTCCATAAAAATCAAGTGGCCACTTCATTTTTATGGAAAGAGGGAACGAAATCCTCTTTTTGGAGTACTCGGAAATCAGCGGGAGTTATCAACAAAACCCTTGGGGAAAATTTCATTGATCCCGGATCGCAGGGAATCAAGTTGCCTGATCCGTGATTTATGAGTGTTTTCCAGGGATTTATTTATGAATCTCGCTAGTTTTGTGGGTACCCAAAAAAGGGGCTTTCGTTCCCGCATTCCATAAAAATAAAGTGGCCTTTTTTACGGATGCACGGGAAAAAATTGTTCATTTAAACTTTATCTAACTTTTCGGAAGCCGCTATTCTGCAAGCACTTATTTGGAATATTTTCCAAAAACCATTTTTCCGAAAAAAAATCCCAATATCACATTAAAGAATGATTTTTGTCGCAGCGCATTCGTCTCTAAACATTCGAAACAAGAAAGGACTCAAAATAAGTCGAAACGTCTAAGATAAACATTGATTTACAATAAACATATTTGACTGGAAAAATTGAAAAAGAATAATGCCCGGAAATTATTTTACATCCAGCGGTAACATTATTTAGATTATGAAACAAGGAAGTTGTTATGTGTCAATTTGATGCAGACTGACAAAACAAGCTAAATTTACAAAAAAAAAATTTTCCCAGTACAAACATATTTGATAATTAAATATATTCAAATAAAAAATTTATTTATTTTTTCTGCAATTTCGGCGAAAGCGAGCCATTACACTTTCGTTTTTGTTTCGAAAGCATTGATTGCCTCGAAACCCACGAGGAAATGAATGCTTTCGGAGCAAGAAATGAAAGTGTAGTGGCTCGCTTTCGCGGAAATTAAAAAAAAAAAATGTATGATAAACATAAAATAAGTAAAAAGTGATGTTGACGAGTGACGGGAGAATCCTTGAATATTGGAAAGGTGTATGAGGAGTAGATTGGGTTAGTTGACAATAAGAGCATCGGACAGATATTCATTGGACGCCTCGGACGCATACGTCCAGCATAATTACGACGTAATCACGTTATGTTACGGTGTTGGAAACAAAAGTTGGATTATGCGTCGTAACGTAGAGATGCTAATGAAAACTCAGTCACGTGTTGGGCGCGCGTGTTGCTTCGCTTTCGATGTTGTGGATATTTGAGTTAGCGCTTTCGTGGCTCAAGTAAAGCTCTGCCGCTACTGCAGTTAAATAGAAACGGCCAAGGAAAAAAAGGATGAAAAAGAAGAGATGTAAGAAGAGAAAGAGGAAGAAGAAGAAGAAGAAGAAGAAGAAGAAGAAGAAGAAGAAGAAGAAGAAGAAGAAAATAGTATTAAGACGCAGGCAAAGAAATATACCACACCCTCCAACGACGACGACGACGAGAGTACGAGAGTACGAGAGAACTCGCGAGCGCGATCGATAGGCGACCCTTCGCGAAACTTGAAAGAGCGAGAAGGAGCAACAAAGGGATAGGAGGAAAAGCCGCGGGAGACAAATTGCTCGAGATCTCATCGTGCCGATGTTGCTATCACTTTTTCTTAACCTAACGCAGTTACGTCGCATTAAAAACGTTTGCCAAGCGAAACTGCGAAACTTTTTCGCATTTTTTTCAAGCCAACGCATACGTACACGAGGAGTTTGAAAAGTCTTGCATTAGTTGGAAATTTTTATTCAAGGATAATAACAGTATGTTTCTTCACTAGTGTGGAAAAGTATTTTTTAACGAATCTCAGCGTTGTAATAAGATAAGTTAAAAAAATTGTTCCACACTAGTCAAGGACTACACAGAGAGAACTGGCTTGGTTACAGTAACCATTGATTTAGTAAAATATTAGCCCACCAAAGTTTTGGGTACTGCAAACAAAGATTTTGTTATAGCTACCAAAGATTCTGTTATAGCAACTAAACAAATCGAAAACCAGATAAAAAGAAAAATCATACAAACTACATTCTACCGTTACGACGAAATTAAGTGGTGAAGCTCAGTATTTTGTCAGGCATCGGCTAAACTGCAGTTTGCGT
This sequence comes from Platygaster orseoliae, assembly GCA_030522825.1. Lineage (NCBI taxonomy): Eukaryota > Metazoa > Arthropoda > Insecta > Hymenoptera > Platygastridae > Platygaster > Platygaster orseoliae. The sequence goes on from JAPYZL010188247.1 coordinate 43,488, forward strand.
GTACGCTCAATCAAGTCTAAGGCTGAGTTTTTACAGTAGATTCACTGTTAATGCAAAAAAAAAAAAACTTGGGACGAGCAGTCGTATTTATGAGTGGGTTTTTAAATAGCCAAGGGCGTGGGATGACGAAATTTTCAGAAGGGGTTTTTTTTTTTTTTAAATATGTATATGAAATCCCTCAAGGATTTTGTTATTTTTGAATATTTGACTATCTCGTGCGTTGAATACGATTGTTTGGATTCTTGAATTTCGGGGTTTCCAGGATATACAACTTTTTATAAAATCTAAAAATTTTATGTAATTTTTATAATTTTCTGTTTAGATTTCTAAAATTAAATGCTCTAGGACTTGATGTTTTGAATATTTTCGAGAAAATTATATATAAATAGTGTTTGGATTTTAAAAGATTTCCAGTATTCCTCGCATTTTTTTAATATCTATGAAATCTTCAAGAGTGTACTAGAATTTTTATAGATTTTCAGAATTCAGTGCACTGTCATTTAAATTTTGATCAATTCCTAAAAGTTTAATAGATTTAAGGGAAATTCGCGTCTGCATATTTTTCATGTTTTATATGTTGAATTTCTATTTTTGGTACTATTGAGATTTCTCAGCATTTTTATTTAGAATGCCATCTAAACATTTTTTAATTCGATGCTTCAGAACTCAAGGTTTTCAACTTTTACGATTTTTATAGATTTTTTTGAAAATTATCACTATACAGATATGAAGTATTTTATAGATTTCCAAAATTTTCGTTCTGTATTATATTTATAAATTGATGATTCTATAAATTTTTAAATTTAAAAAATTTCAAATATTAAAAGTAATTTTTCACTGAAAAATTTCTCCTGTATATATTTTCGATGCGTTTTTTTGTATTATTTCAGTATTTATACTAAAATTTTCTAGTATTTCTACGGCTTTCTGTATTGATTTCTAGTATTATATGTTTTAGGATTTCGAGTTTTATAAATTTTTGAGATAATCATATTTACATAGTGTTTGAATTTTGAAAGATTTCTAGTATTCAAAAATTATTATAATTAACATATAAAATAAATGACAGTGTTTATTTATTGTTCTTGAAATTTTTTAGCGTATTTGGATCACAATGAAATGATTTCTAGCATTACCCGACCTCGGTTGATTTGATTTTCCGAGATTTGGACGTTTTCATGTTTGATTTTTTCGGAAAACAGGAAAAAAACCCAACTTTGGTTTTTTCCGTTTTTTAAGCTGCCGCCAGGGAAGGTACGCGTTGTACGGGAAGAATAAGAATTTAGCTGCTTATTATTGTCATTGACAGTTAAAAAATGATAGACTTGAGGATGATATTGGTGCAAATATCTGAGCGCGATAACGGGTTAACGAAGAAGCGCCAGGATCCTATAAAATATCGTCGAATTAGAGGACCAATTGCGGCAAAAATTACCACCTCGCAAGAACTGGCGCCGTTAATGTCCCATTAAAATGGTGGAAGCGCCAAGTTTCTGTTGGCAAATTATGTCGTTAGTATAACGAATAAATTACGCAGCGGGCGTTAATTTTACGGATTTGCCGCCGCCGCCGCCGCCGCCGCCGCCGCCATGTGCCGTGAAAAATGTAAATAGCGCGTTTATTACTGTTACACGCATCTGCGTCACCTTTAAATTGCGCGAGTGCTTCCTCGCAATTTGCCCGACAAAAATGAAAACTCGAGAGCGTCAGATTTTTGAATCAATGCATGATAATTACGTTACCCAATATTCATAGTGTTCTGAAAAAATCCTCGATGAAACTCATGCTTATGGAGTAGGTAAACATTGCATTTCAATTCTGTGTGCTGAGCTGCGTTCAAATTTCGTAAGTGAATTATTCACTGGAATATTTTCTTCTCTCAGGAGGAATATCTCCTCCTCCACTTATAATTACAAGGGGTGTTTTTTTTTCCAAACCAGGATCCGCAGGTTCTCTCGTGCATACGAGACTTGCTTAACGTGACTAACTTGCAAATTTCCTGATAGTGAGAAATGGAATAGCTTTTTCAACGGTATTCCAGCTTTTTATAGGGCTACATCCGAGCAGTCTGCAATGCTCGTAAGAGATAGCGAACCTCGCATTTTTTCCCACTGTCTTACTACGAGACCCAAAGTACGAGATGAATACAAAAGTTTCGAATACAGAAAAAAGCTTCTACATACTTCGGGACAAAAAAACGTGCCAAGAACTTTCAATGCCGCGCGATATTTTATAATAAATTTTTAAATAAATTTATATAATTATAAATTTATATGATAAATTTTTGTAATTATTTCAGTTTTTTTTTTTTTTTTGAAAACTTTCTTTTACACAGAGCAGTGATTTGCAGTGCTTTTGTTTATTTACATGATAAATTACATGAAATGAAATCAAAATTAATTGAATCAATTTTAATTGAAATAAATTTACAGAATGAATTACATTGTTTACACGATGAATGAAAAATCGTAATTCAGTGAGAAAAAACTATTTACTAGGTATTTGTGTAAAGTCATTGAATGTCAACATGAATCACAGATTATAAATAAATATAGGAAAATCAGTAATGTGTTACTGAAGAAACAATAACTATCGGCTAAAAATCTGTGAAAATAAATAATCATGAGTGTAGCAACACTGATTGTGATAAACAATGGATCGCAATTAAAAATTGATGATATCAATTACGAGTTTTCTTTTTTTCACCGCATTTCTTCTGCCGCCGTTCGAAAATTCAAAGTTGAACATTTATTCCTTCAAGTTCTAACCATCAAATTATGAGATTTTCAGTGAAAAAAATTGAGGCATGTACACAGGAAAAAAAAGTTTCAGTAAAAATTGTTTCTAGCAAGAACTCTATTGCTCTTTGCTCTTGGGGATTCGCGTCTATTGGCGGATTCACCTCTGTAAACGCTACCTGAAGTTTGCTTTGTCTTTCGGTAAAATACGACACAATCAAGGGACCTCGGCTAAAACTTGAATCCAACGTCAGAGTTTAATCCATATCCTTATTTACGGTCCAATATGAGAAGGACGAAATTGCCGGGGGATTTACGAAATGATTGGTTAAACGGAAGGAATTGATGTCATGTTGTTGACAGCAAAAAGGAAGGGGAGGGGGTGAAATTTCATTTTGTGAAATAAGCGACGATGAGTACAAGTAGGCGAGCAGCTCATGGTTGGCCATTGTAATAAAGCGTGCGATTTGATGGGAACCAATACATTAGAGCTTATCACCTTATCGCGAGAATGGCTGCTACAGCCGCCGGTCAGTTCACCCCTCTTCCTGCCGCTACTCGTATCGCCATGAAATACAGAATCAGCCTAACCCCTCTTGTTCAATCAAGCGAGATTCTTTAAATTCACCAAAGTCCATTTTTCCTCCATTCCTTCTCCGCCCTTTTTTCCTTATCGAGATGTACATGTCCGGCAACGGCAATTTTCCATCGCGACATTGAGCATCTTTCCAACACGTCTGAGTACAACATTCGGATAACAAAAGTTTCAGAAAATCTTCTTTTTCATCAACTTTCGGGAGGTTTTACAGTTACCAGAGTACGGTTTTTCGATTTTTCCAATAACAGGATTTGAAAGTTGTATAACTTGGTTTCGAGTCCAGAGTCGCTCATTTTTCATACACGTATTCGATATTTTTTTTATAGCACTTTTATATTTTTCATGTTTATACAGCTTTTTAGAATTTGATGCTAGAGTATTGAAAATGTCAGTGATGTCGAGTATTTTAATTATGCTTTCAGTATATCTTTACAGTTTAACGAATTTCTTGATATTTTAATGGATTTCTTTGTAGTCTTCAAGTAGTTATTTATGTTATAATATTTGAGTTTTCGAGAAAATTAAACCAACGTAATTTTTGAGTATTTTCATAGATTTAGAATCATTTTTGTTTGTTTGTTTGTTTTTTTTTTTTCATTCGTGAAATTTCAAAGAATGGTCCAGTATTTTTATAGATCTTCAGTACTTTTGAAGAGCGCTATAGAGATTCTTTGAATTTGATGGCCTAGAATTGAAATTTCGATTATTTTCTGGGAAAATTACATCCACACCGATTTTTCAGTATTTCATAAATTTCTTAAACTTTCGTATTTTTCTTTGTATTCCAATGATTTTGTAGCGTTCTCTAGTATGTTCAGAGATTTCTATAAGTTTTTTACTATTTGATGCTCTAAAAAAAACACTACTTTCATAGATTTTTTTGGAATTTCTTCGGTGTCGGTACAAATCGAAAGATTTTCTCGAATTTTTATAGATTTCTATGCCAAATTCCAGAAATCGTTGCCCCAGAATTCAGAGTTTTCTAGTAGATACTTACGTAGATTCCAACTTTCCTTATTCTTTCATTTTTCACTTTCCACGTAAGTAAAATAAAGAATTCTGGATTAAGGTTAACCTTGAGAATAAACAAAGCCATTCGTTACATCCTCTATATGTAACCATTTTCATTTTTATCATCATTACTTTGTGTTCAATTTATAATTAAAAATTACATTTTCTTTTTTTCATGAAATAACAATAAAACAAGCTGAATTTCAAGATAGGCTCCTTGTTGTCAATAACTAAAAGTACGTCATTAAAAGTGTTACGCGGAAACGTTGTTGTAAATGGTGCAATTTCGTAAAATCAAGCTCTCAAGTTGAAATATTACGTAAGAGATTACCCTGGCAGATAAAATGCATCAAATCGCCCGATAATAACTCCACCTAGTATATTTCACGTATCAAAGGGCTTTGAAATGATTCGCATGCAAGCTTAATGATGTTGCCGGTTTCTACGTACACTACTGATTTTCAAATTAACTCTTGCTGGTGAGATAACGCGAATGCAGCATTACGTAACATAAAAAATTATATCCCAAATGTGGGTCCAAGTTTCTCAAATGCACGTCCTCGATTCGCCCAATTATTATGACTCACCTAGTATTTTAGGCCTACTTTTTCATATGAAATATTCAAGCTCATTGGGGACTACGCACATTTACGACGAGTCGAGATTCATTTCACGCTTCTCTCCTTATTTTTCTAGCATTCGCATTATAAAAAAGAATTGGTGGTCCGCGCAGAGAATAATCCAGTTTTATTACCGCCGATTCTCTACCTTCAATCGCCCATTTTCAAATCGTACCCAACATTCATTCCGAGTCATAAAAAAGTCTTTGTCAAATCGCAAGAAATTTCCAATGCCGAAAGATATGCCACGTACAATTTCGAGACGAATAAGTTTACTTTGAGTTTGAAATCATTTCATTATGATGAAAAGATGCAAAAGCGTAAAAAACCGAGCCTTGGTTTTTGACGGTTTTATTAGCTGCGGCCAGAGTGATATTTAGCAGATAACTCTTTGCTGAAATATTTGTGGGATTAGTAGTATTTTTGCGGGAGCGAGGTAGCGCATGAAATTTCCACAAGGACTTACGTCACGGATGCATTGTTATTCCAGGGTGAAATCTGTCCCACGCGAGTAACAGAATTCTCCGCCAAGATGCTCATAATAAATTAGGACCGTTGCGCTATGAGGACATTTCGCGCAAATTGCGCCAATTCATCTCTGGAAATGTTGATAGTTTTCCAATGAATGGAAACCCTCTACATTGTTAACTCAGGCTGAGCATTTCCATGATGCTAGTACATTCGCTTGAATAATGTTATCGCATTTTCGTACCTCGCAAAGTAAAAGGAGGTGTAGAAAAGTTGACTATTATATGAGAATTTTTCTCATTGATGCCTAATTTTCGAGAAATAATCAAACAGATATATTTTTCATAGTCTTATCATTCGACCCTTTGTTGAAAAACTTGGAAAAAAAAAAAGATTTCGTAGCGTTTTCTAGTGTTGTACCGAATTCATGTAAGGTTTTTTGGTGTTTGATGTTCTAGAATTCCGAATTTTTAAAAATTCAAACACATTTTGAAATTTTCCACAACATTGTATTTTCATAGATTTCTTTTACTCTCGGTTTCTCTAGTATTTCTATAGATTGTAATCCTAATTTCCAGAAATCGATGCTCTAGAATTCAGAGTTTTTTAAAATATTTTCGTAGATGAGAATTTTTCTTTATTACTCGATTGAAAAAATTCATAATTAGGAAGTCGCATCAATTTTTTTTATTGCTCATGTCGTAAGTTTATCACAAAATATCAGACACGTGTTTTTTTCTTTTTGTCGTAACTCAAAAATTGACGGAAACACATCGTTTCAAAAATTCTAACAAAGTGACGTCATTTTAACTATGACCTACGAAATTTAAAATTCACATATCCTTTAAAATAATTATGTTTTAAAGAAACGAAAAAATGCGTACACATTTTTTTTCAAAAATAGTACATACATACACACATACATATGTTGCTAAATTTGATTTTTTTGAGGTAGTAAATTTGAGAATTCTAGATTTCATTCAACCAACGAATTCGTTTTTGTAAATGTTTATTCGTATTCATCATATTTGTCGTTTACTATTTTCAAATTAAGAAATTTATCATTTCATTTCTACCATCATTGCTTCGTGTTCAATGTATTATTAAAAAAAAAAAAAAATTTCCTCAAGGAATTAATTAAAATTTTTCACACCACAACAGTAGCAAAGAGTTGTAATTTAAATAGTCCAAAAATTATACAACTTACGATTTTTTTGCCAAAACAGTGTTTTCCACCGAAACATGTACTATTTGGATAAAATTTGGTCAATTTTAATTATCTTTTGAGGGACTTGGAACAATAATCTTCAAATAAACAAATGAATTATTATAAAAAGCATATATAAATTTATAGGGTCATACTGTTCGTTTAAATTTCGATGATTCTATGTTATGTTTAATAATTTCTGAAACATTTCTTTTGAAAAAATATTCTTCTCTATCTAACATATCAGCAACTTTTTTTCAATTGGAATCATGTAAATTTTTGGTTCTGAATTTTCATAAATTCTTTTCAAACATTTTGTTTTTGGAATTGAGGAATTCAATTTCTTGTTAAGTGTTGAAATCACTTTCATATTTTTGAGAAACTTTTTCCATCGTCAGAGTGGCAAAAATCAAGGATTACTTAAACTCCCTAGGAATAGTATATTTTTACACTAGTCGAGGACTATATTTTATTCAACAGTATGTGGAAATGCCAGTTTTGCATCGGCCGAGCGTGTGGAAAAGTGGCCTTTCCCACGAAGCGTCGAATAAAGCATTTTCTTGAAATAGCGTGTCGCGTTAAATGCTGGTATGCTTATTATTGTATTAGTTTCACAAAACACGATAGGTGGTTTATTCGTGAGAGAGGACGGTGGTACAGGAGCGAGGCAAAAGTCAGCAGCGGCGTCTGCGTCGATCGGAGAGAACTCGTATAATCCCTGAAAACCTGGGGGAAATCTCTCACTGGCGCCGAGGGACACCGCGATAGCTGCGGCGGCCCTATTTATCCTCTCGCCTCGCTACGCTCGAGTCCCCACTATTCTCGAGCCAATCGACCCATTTCGCCTCCTAAAATATTCGTCAACTTGCGGCCGATGATTACCGCTCTCCGAGATAATCAATTCCACGCTGCATATTCACATGACGCGTACTCGCTTAATTGCCAATAAAACAACTTTGTCAACATTGCCCGAGTCGGAAATCCATAAAAACCCACAGGATTTTAAATTAATTGTTTATGAAATTAAGCAATTGTAATTAAAGAACATTACAATGTTGTCGTGAATAACTTGAGCAGCAATATTCGCGCGTAACTTTACCGAGACCACGGCGTTTCCACTTGCAAGAAGATAAACACGCTTGAAATACACCAAAAGACATTTTCAAAGTCGGTAAATTACGCGATAAGCCGTGTATTGCGGAACATATTGCTCCAATATAACGCGAAATGGCGAGCATAAAGGAAATTAATGCTGATTAAAGTGACGCCAGAAATACATCCAATTCAAAAACACTTTTATCGCAGCTTTTGCCTCGAAAGAAGGAAAAAAAAGAGCTCTGGAATAAGATGTATGGCGTCTACTTGACAGGTGCGAATCTCGGACCGTTTTCCTATTCCTTGCCACTGTTCGATCTTGTACGATAACAGGCGACGTTGAAAAAACGTATCAAGGCAAGGCTGCATGAAGAAATACAATAGGAAAAAAAATGAAAATCGTTGAATGGTTTCGTTTGTACATGAATTGATGAATACATTCGTAATACGGAAATGATGACAATTTGTAATTTCGTTGAATCGTCCATTTAGGATGAAAAATTCGTATTGGGGAATCTTTTATCGTTTGGCGGAATCGACGATAAATAGCGCGGTATAATTGCTGATCGCACAAAGATACATTTTTATCCTCGTATGAAAAACGTTGTTGGCGATTCGGAATGATGCATTTTATGATTCGCCGCTCAAACTCGTTCGTTAGTCGATACATAAATTCGGATACGAGAAATATCCTTTTATTCGAGAGCTAGAAAAAATTTCCCATGCAAAAAAAAAAAACAAAAAAAAGAGAAAAGAAATGGCGACGAAAGGAGGACGAGTGTGACATTGGATGGCACAAACGGAAACAAGTAGGAAATATGGGGTTAGAGGAGCAAAAGAGACAAGTCGAAGAAGCAAGGGGTAACGAGTAATGCGAGCCGGAAAAGCATAAATCGTGTTGCGGAAAGCTTGGTGAAGTTACAAGACACGGTAGTGCGGCATTAAAGTCGTGATAGCGGCCCAGGTATACCACTACTCTGGTATTTAAATGTTAGATTCGACACAAGACAGTCGCCCCTTTTCTTCTACCGACGCCCCAATTCAATTCGGATACCCCAGAAGGATAAGGATAAGGACGCCGGAATTGGAACGTGCGGAGCTACAACAAAAGGTGCGCGACCAGGATTTAATGCGATTCACGAATTGCAAGTATTGTTGCTACATTGAGCCTTTCAAGCAATACCTTTCGAGGAAATACTATAAGTTGTCGCTTTCAATGAAATCAAACATTTACAGTTATTTCCTGTACAATCGTTTCTTACCCTCAAAGAGGACCTCTCAGACCTGGAATATTGAGAATCCAAACTTGTGTAATGTAATCTAACTCGGCAGGAGCATCATTTTCCTCTTCCGGCGCGCCTTTAGATGAAAATGATGCCCGCGAGCTAATAAAAAGCGAAGAAAAAACGTCGTCAACTCTGGGAATATTCATTATCGATAAAGTTTCATTATTGATGAGCGTACTTTGGCCAAGACTGAGGGAAATTTCCTTCTCCAACTAGCGTCCATCACGAGAGCGAGTATCATATGAAAACGTGTCCAAAGTCGAAGAAAATGATGCTCAAAGTATTTGGCAAACAACGGCTGCCGCGACATGCGCGAAATTACCCAACTTGATTCATATTGTTGGGGGCTCGAGAATTCGCCAACTTGAAAAAGCAACCTTATTGTCGATCGAAATTTCATCTTCAGTTTCAACCCATTCTCAATTTAAACACGAAAATAACACTACATATTATTTCCAAGTCGAAAATACATTCAATGAGAAACTCGTGCTTATTGCAAGAGAAAAAAGTATGCGGCGCGCGCACGAAATCCTAATGATGTTGACCAGCGAACGATAAAAGCGAGTCGTTTCTCTGGGATTCATGGAAGAAGGAAACACGTTATTACGACACGCTTCATCTATATCAAGCGGCACATTGTTTAATCACATTAATCCAAGTGTTACATGACGTGAATTGATGCGATCGATCATTCGCAAACAGAACTTAGCCGGTGCAGCGCGCGTACTTTCTCGCACTGTCGGCAAACAATGAAACGGTTACCGTTGTTTCGTCCTTGCTGCTATTGTTCCACCCTTTCCAGCGATTATCATCTACAGAATCATTTTCCGCCAATTCCCCATAAGCTCCTTGCTCCAAAGATAATCCCTTCAATCGACTCCATTTATTATTATTTATGTCCGAGTTATTCTTCCATGAAAGAGCAAATAAAGAAACAGAGCTCTTGAGAACGTGAATCGAAAAAAGAGCCGCAAACCAGAGGAAAATAGCAAGAGGCGAATTTTGGCGATGGCCTTTTTTTAAGGCTAATCGAGTTACGGGCAAACGACTAACCCAATCATCCAATCATCCGTTCTTCCATTAAGCTCTCGATTATGACTTGTCCATCTCATCTGCTTCATTCTCGCTTTTATTCCGCTCAGGTAACTTGCTGATAATCAACCTAACTTTGTTTTCTCTCTTGTTCGGAATTTCGAAAAACTCGAGGCGTGGATAGGTTTACAAGCCAACACGATAGGTATACTATGTAGAGGCTATTGACAGCCAAACACTTGGCTCGAGAGAAAACTTGGAACATTTTAGCTAGCATGCACGAATTTCAATTGAATATTGCCCAATTATTGATTATTTGACTTCTGAAACTTGATTAATACGTAGTAAGCAGGTAAAAAACAATTATTCACTTAAAAGCTACCGAACTATATGTTTATTTATAGACGACAAAACGAAGATATATTATATTACAAAAAAATTACAGAGAATTTCGGTGCAAATGAAGTTATCGCAGAACATTGCATTTCTTTTAATGAAATCAAGTTCAAAAGTTACCAACTTCAATCGAGTATTGCTTATTAATAAAGGTTTTTTGATTTTTAAAAATTAATTTATATGTAATGAGCAAATATTATTCTTATTTATATATAATTATATTCTAAATGAAAATTAGAATTATATTCAGTAAATTTGTACCAGACTGCACTTTTTTGAAATTATTATTTGACAATACTTGCAAAAACGGCAAATTATTCACAAGAAACCGAAAAATGCTGTATTATTTATTTATCGACAAATATGTCCAAATTATTTTAATAAATAACGTATGTATAAATAAACTTAATTATTAATCACCTCATGTTATAAGAAATTTCTCTCTGCAATAATAACATAATGAATGAACAAAACACGCGAGCAAAAAATAATTACAATTACACAATAAAGTTATCGCAAATTCAAAATTGATACATAAGTTTCTTTCACAGAGATCTTTACATTATTTTAGTTTTTTCACTAAATTTTCACTCAAGTTTGTAAAACATAAGTAAATAAAAATTTCCGTTTTTTTTTTTTTCAATAATTTCGATCAATTTTCTAATAATTTGACGATACTTGAAAATATTGTGACTTTGATTTTCGACTAAGAAAATGCTATGGAACGGGAAAAAAAAAGTTTAAAAAGTTGAAATTCAAGCCGTAAATGTTCTTCAATATGCAATTACAAAAGTAAAAGGTTTGAAAATAATATCAATTTCCGTAGGCACAAAGAATCAAGCACGGAATGGCATCGAAAACATTTCGATTCTGGAAACCGAGGTGAAATTTTTTCGTAGAATAAGCACGATTCGTTTATTCCCGCAGCATCCATGAAACATTCATTCCGGCGCTCTCGGCGTTTTTCCCTTTTTTTTTATCACCTCGAAAGAATGCCACGTTCATCGCCGGCTGGTGGTTTTTCCTTCCCCGCGACACTTTCCCCCGAGTTATCGCCGATAAAGAAAAGCGTCGTCCGAGAATCAAGTGGAATCGAGGAAGAAACTCCATGTTTCGCGACTTTCAATCGGGTTGTTGTTTCGATTTTTTTCGTTGCTCTTGGCATCTCGAGATTATGCTCGAGTAGGACCTTGAGAATCATCGACGAACTAGGCTAAGTACTCGCGTCTTTCGTCGACGTCGTCGCACTCGACGGCTGACGCTCGACTCGAACGTAAACGAAACTCGCGCATCTCATTTGCCCGCGCGCCGCCAACCAATATCCTCCTATCACTCGTTGTTGTTGTTGTTGGCCGCTTCGACATTTCCATTAATATTAATATCAATTTGCCCTTGCCCGACTGATAAAGCAAACAACGCAGAGATAAGCAATTCGGGGGCGGCGGCAATTACGGGCCAAACGGATGGAATGCGCGTGTGTTATAACGAGTGCCCTAGGAATACATATGTAGTAGTACTACGTGCAAGTTATCTAGCTCAATGTACTATCTCTAATTCCTATCGCCACAAACTTCTCTATATGTATAATGCTTTTCCTGCTGCTGTTAAATTGTGCGCGAACCCGATCGATACCGCGCTCACAGCTAAATCTATAGTACTTATTTTTACTGAAAAATATAGTAACCTGTTGAAACGATCCAATTGGATTTCAATTGGAGAAAGGGTCAGTTTTCAAATTTGATTATTCCACTTGGTGAACAAATTGCTAATTGTAAGTTTTTTTCTCAGTGCGAGTTTGGTCATACTTTGCTTTTCAGGCTACAACTTGTCCTCGGGGATTTTTCGACTGCTATATACGTTGTCTCGGGCTATGATTGTCCAAACGCAATTCTTGTCCGTATTAAAGATATCAAGGATTGTGCGGGGACATCAGCGCTAGGGACTTGAATCAACGCTTCTCGCCAATCTACTATTTTCCATTATGCTTTTCGCAGCTTATTGCAACTTTTTGACAGAGACAATTTTTCCCTTGCCATTTTGCGCAAAGCTCAAAATCAAAAAAGATATATTGATAAACGAATGAAAAATAGTTGCTGTCATAGTATTACATAAAATTAAAAAAAAATTGAAACCATTTTACTGGGAAAATCGTTATTATCTTACTCACAATCGAGTGATGATGATTTATTTGAGTTCTTAAAATCGCAGATGATGCATTTTTGAGATATTCGGAAGATGATGTGAATGTATTAACCACACTGTAGGTACATTACGACAACCCACACGAAGAATATTTGAGTACTTGAAAATTAATATTCGTCAAGCAGAGAAGGCAGTTTCTTTGATGTCAAAAGCAATAATGGAAAGCCGAATCCGAGGTCGCTATTACATTAGCGCGTCGGAGAGAAGCCAGTGCTACTCGCAGGGGAAGAAACCAGTCATAAAAAAGTCTCTTAGGAAACATGTATTCGTTTTTCTTTATTTCCCTCACGCTGAAAAACAAACAGGCAAGGTGCCAAGTGAAAAAAAGAACAACAGAAGATGACAATTATATTTCACGCGGAAAGTTTGCAGATGGGAATAAAATACGGAGAGAAGAAACATCAGCATTGCGATGACCCGGAAGATAAATTGAACCTCGTAAATGCAGATAGAACAACTTGCAACTTGTCAACTTTGATAAACGAAATTTCCTCCTCTTTTTCTCGGCACGTGCTTTTTTCGAAAATGTGTTTGCGGTTTATGAAATATCTCCGTCGAGTGCGTTCTCCAGGACGACGACGAGGTTGGAAATGGAAATTTTCTCCCTGATGCAGCAGCCAGGCTAGATCTAATGGATCGAAAAGAAAGTGGCTGCCCGAACGGAAAAGTCGATTTTTCAGCCGGTAGTTTTGCATATGTCATTCATAGTGACGCTGGCATTATTGATGCTGAAATTAAAATTTCAATTTCCACTTTGCCAGCGTGACCCAGTCGCCAGTATATTATTCTCTCGCAGAGAGCGCGCGAATAAAACATGGAATTTTATAGCCCAGGTCATTTCTCCCTACTCGTGCAGTAATTGAAACGCCAAGTTGCAACTTTGAATTACTTCGTTTTCATAAAAATATCAGAAAATCTCAAAGATTTGCGGAATATTAGAATAATCGTTTGATATATATACTGTAAAAACTTTGACGTTTAGAGCATGAAATTCTTAAAACTTACACTGTAAAACATTATCGCAATTTTTCTATACTTGTAAATGGAAGTTTTCCCATATTGTACGGCGATTTTCAGAGTATGGAAAATTCCCTATGCAAGTATGTCACTTTTCCCATACTTTTCCAAAAAATTCCATACACGAATGAGAAAAATTCTACACATAATAATAAATAAAAAAAAAAAGTTTTAAATACTAAGAATCCACAAAACTATGGGAATCTCAAACGAATCCTGTGAAATACTAGAAAATTCTGTGAAATTCAGGAATGTTTGGAAAAATACGCAATTTACAAAAAATTTTAGAAATCTGGAAAATACTTCAAATCCGTAAAATTATCAATTCTAGAGTATCGAACTCTAAAAAACGAAATTGAAATTTTTGTAAATAATAGAAGCTACAGGATCTTGTACTTAATTTTATTAATACTCAAAAGTTTAAAAAACACTAAAAATACCGAAAATCCATGTAGTTGTCATTCCCATGAATAGCTCCAAAACTTTTCGATACCTACAAAACCTCGAATCCTAAGGCATCGGATGTTCAAACTTTTTTACCTTCGAAATATGTATTTATTGAGATTTTCTGTTAATAAGAAACGCGCACTGTTTCGTCAAAATTGATAAAAATGACGATTAAAGGTGTAAAAAGCGTTAAAACATAACTTTTCGCAGCATAATGTACTACATTTTGCTGGGAATGAAATCAGAATAATGAACTCGGGCGACGCCCAGAAATGAAACGAAATATATTCAACGAAATTATGGCGCAGTTTTCGTGACTTGGTGGAAAAGTTAGTTGTAACCTGTGGAAAATAAGCATCCGAGGGAAAAAGTGAGTTAAGAAGTCATTACCGGGGACATAAAAGGGATGAAGAAACAAGCCAACGTACGCGTCGTCACGATTGTCCGCTTACATAACTCTCATAAAACGCGGTTACGTGCTGCAAATGCATTATACATCCCAAATTTCGTGCTGCGTAATATCCTCATTACGTATACAATATGCGGGCAATAATATTAAGGATCAAATAAAATGAATAACTCGCACATTTTTCATCTCCAAACCCGCTCTCTATATTCAAAACTTTATCTCCGACTTTGTCAACAACTTAAAAGTATTATATTATATGAAATTTTTATAAATGTAATTTATTTACTAACCATAATAATAAAAACTATTGTAGATTCGTTATTAAATTCAAAAATATATGAATTATTGAAGGAAATGAAAAATTTCTTAATAATAACACACTAATTACTGAATTAATAAATAAAATGAATATAATGATATTGATTCTTAGGTATATAAAACCATAGAAGGATTTTTTTTTATAAATTTTTATGAGGTCGACCTTAAAAAATGTTATGTTTTGCAGAAACTCTTATACACATTTTTTTTGTAAATTTTCTTAAGGTCGGTTTTATAAAATTTTTAAAAGAAACACTTTTTTATAAAGCGATCTTATAAGAACTGTATAAAAAAAATTTTCTTTATGCGGCATTTTATGGTTTAGAGAAATTCTTAGACAAATTTTTTTTCTAAAAAATTAGAGGGCATTTATATAAAGAAGCAACTTGAAAAAATTTCAAATTATAAATGATTCGAAATTTTTCTATAAATTATCAAAGTTTATAAAAAATGTACGAGACTCTTTTATTTTTATATGAAAAATTTACAACTTTTTATGAAGCTGTCTCTCTTTTTAAGAAAAAATTTTTTTTATAAGGTTTTCATAAGGTCGCCTTTGTAAAAAACGGAATTCTTATAAAAATTGAGCCTTTTTCTATAAGAACTAAAATCACTATATTATGACATTTTCACACTTTACTATCTAAAAACAGTTCGCTTTTAAAGCAACTCTTTAATCGTTGGCCTTGAATTATCGCAACGACGTGAATTGCCAGGTGGCATAAACGTCCAGTAGAAGCTCCGAGTTTTTTTCACTAAAACCAGGATGAATAATGGACGAGGAACAAATGAATGCTGAATTGGACAAAATCGTGATTGACACCGATGTTGGAATAGACGACGCTCTCTCAATATTGTTACTACTAGCTGCCGAGGCAAAGCATCCCAAGAAATTCCAAGTAGTTGCTCTTACGTGCACTTATGGCAACGCTCAAGTGGATCACGTCGTGAGAAACGTCCTCAGAGTTTTGACAGTCGCTCGCAGAACGGACGTAATTTTCGTCTCTTACAATTTAAAAGCTTTTCATAATTTATTTATTTCCATAGCTTATTTTGTGACCTTGAGATACCAGTATACAAAGGAGCCCACAAGCCACTTTTGTATGACATCAAGTTGGATAACTTTCATGGCGCCGATGGCTTTGGAGAGGCCAAGTTCGATCAGGATGTAACTCGGCAGCACGATTGTTCCAAGCACGCTTCAAATGCTTTGATCGACATCGCTCAGCGACACAGAGGTCAATAATTATTTTAAGAGCTTAATAACTTAACCTAACCAAGCACAGAAGGGGAGGGGAGAAGAGGGGAAGGAGGTGGAGAGGAGCGGGAAGGATGAAGAGGGCAGGGGTATGTGAAATTGTTACATTCTGACCCAAGTCCTGGAAAATACTCCATTCTGACCCAAGTCATTCAGAAACACTCAATTTTTACCTCAGTCAGTCACTATGATGACATCATTCAGGCGCCTATTTAGACATTTTCAGAAACTATTCAGACACTTTTAAGACATTTTAGACTATTTAGAAACTTTTACAACACTTAAAACACAGTGTTAAGACATTTACACACACTCTTTAGACATCTCAAGACACTATTTAGGACACTAAGACATTATTTTAGACATGTTTCTAGAATTTGCGCAATTGTTCGAAAAAATATTCCAAGTTGAATTGCCGAAGACTCTTTCATATTTTTAAGATATCGTAGGTTTTTAAATCTGTAGGAAACGTTAGCATACTCGCTTTGGGACCTCTGACAAACATAGCGCTGGCAATCAAGTTGGACCCGAGTTTCGTAAAGAACGTGAAGCAATTTCACATAATGGGCGGGAGTGTGTGGGGGAGGGGAAACATAGCTCCGAACGCGGAATTTAATTTTTACCAGGATCCGGAGAGTAATTTTGTTCTCTTCGACTCCATTACTGATGGAAAACCTGTGGTCTTGGTTCCGTGGGAAACTGTTGTCAACGGCACAACTCAAGTGAGTTATTAAAAATCATTCACCGAGCAAATGCAGTTTTTATTCAACGCCCTGTGGAAAAGGCCACTGAAATTTCCACACATTGTTAAATAAAATATTGTCCTTGATCAGTGTGGAACAGTTTTTCTACACTAGTGAAGAAATATACTATAACCCAACGAGTTTTTTGGTTTTCAGTGTCTTGAAAATTCGGGAAACTCAAGAGTTTGTGACAGGACAAAAATTCGAGCAGTTTTCATGATTAACGTTTGACAATTTTTGTCATTCTTTTTTTTTTTTTTTTTGTCACTTTATCGTCATCTTCGTTATTCGACATTTTTCGTCATTCAACATTTGACAATTCTCATCATTTTTTTGGGTTCGAAATTACAAAATTCCTTTGATTGTTATACGAAAGTATGAAATATAGTGACTCTAAAAATAAGGGCAAATGTTGAAAGACAAAGATTGAATGGAAAAAATTGGGGAATGACGAAAATTGGATGACAAATGCTGAATGGCAAAAATTGGATGACAAAAATTGAATGACAATAATTGTTGAATTGTATGACCAAGTTAAAACGATAAAACTTTTAATGATCCTCGATGCGAGAATTGTCCATATGCAATATGATAATAAGTTGTAAAAAAATGCGTTAACAGGATTGGAGAAAAAAAATGTTGAAAGGCAGCGATTCAGTGGTGATCAAATTTCTGGATAAGGTGTACGAGTGGTTTGACCTGAAACCGGAGGACCGTTGGGGAGGAACTGCAGACGCCATTTGCGCGAGCGTTACGCTGTGGCCTGGTCTCGTTGGTCATCGTCAGCGTATCTCCTATCGTTGATGGTCTCGGCAGAGGGACCATCCTAGTCGACTATGATCACACAACCAACAAATCTAGAAACGCCATCATTGTAGAAACTTTCAACAACGATCAATTTTTTAACCTTTTATACAAATATCTCAACACGAGATGATTATAATTTCATAGTCAAATAAAAAGAAATAAAAATTGCACATAAAAACTACGAAGAACCATATAAAAAAATAATTGCATAGTCAAATTTCACACGGAAAAAACAATATGGTTGTCACAACCTGTAAAGCTTGCAGTAAATGTTAATGTTGTTCCACCAACCACAAATGAAGTTATGTCTACACCAGGAAAATAGTTGGGACAATTGTTACTATTTATGAGGTTGTCACAACTATATTGTTTTTTCCGCACACGTTTTTTCTAAAGCCTATAAACTCTGTACATATTCATGTTTTCACTGAGTTTTCCTTCACTTTAGATTACGCAAACATTTTCACTATTTTCGCACTTAGTTTTGTTTTTTTAATGACTATTCATTAAAGGAAACTCGCAAACTCACAAGAATGTCGAGCGTGAAAATGGCTGGGAATTCGTATCTCGCACTTTGAGAATACTCGAGTGTCGTTAAAATATTAGGGGATGGGATAAGAAGTGAAAAAAAAAAAAAAAAAAAAAAAAAAAAAAAGGCCCGGCCCCCCCGCCACTAGAGGGGCAGAGGACAAATTCCCTCGCCCCCATTGCCCCCGCCAGCGGCCGCAAAAAAAGCAACAACAGAGACGGAATTCAATTTGCATTGTACGAGTATCGCTTGCAGAAGCAAAGCAGGTGAGTGCTTCTCGCCTAGCCCGCCCGCCCAAGTTTTACATGTTTGGTTAAAGCACACCCCCCCCCCTTCTCTTGTGACATCAGCCTCCCCCTTCTCCCTAGCAATCTACTAATTGAACTCATCGCCAAAAATTTAGTTGCGTTCCGAATTGTGTTATGTGCATAATTTTATACCCCATCCCTGCGGTAGTGGTTATTAAATTTCTTAGTAGCTCCGTAAATTATGAAGCTTCGAGCTGTTGGCTGAAATGTAGCGAAAAGGTGCAACGTCGCTTTTATGAGCGGATTGTTCTAATGTGAGTGGATTATTATGTCACTTGATTACGCTCTCTTCTAAATGGATATTCATAATTGATTAGGCATTTTCACAGCCAAAGGTTTTGAATTTCATAACTCCTGGTCTCCAAATTTGTACCACTATTTTAAGCAAAGGGGAAAAAAACATATTTTAGATGATGAGATTCAGCCTTTAGATCCTTTATTGAGCTTTCTTCGAGAAATAATTATATTACCAGTTGAAAATTTTGCGGGATTTTGAATTTTTATTTTCAAGTCACTGTGATGGATTTTATAATATTACGATGGATGTTTGTACAGCTGTCTATAATTCAATGCTCTACCAATTTAAATTCTAAAAATGTATTATTTGTATAAGTTTTGAAAGTACTTATAAGTACGCATATTACAAGTATTTTATAGATTTCTGGAATTTTCACATTATACGTTATTTATAAAACTTCATTGTATTTTCTGGTATTTATAGTTTTCAAGAACTCGATACTGCGGTATTGGAAATTTCAACGATTCTGATTTTTCAGAAAACAGTTTCTTAGATTTCGATTTTCAATACTTTTTTTCGTAATTAAATTTTCTGAAATTTCTATGGTTTTGTAGATAGATTCATAGAAGCATTTCTTCCAAGATTAAAAGTAGTAAATTATTGGAAAAAACATTATCTCAACGTAATTTTTCTCGCATTTTCTTATTATATTTACAATTTTCAAGTCCTTCATTTAATTAATAGTATTTTTTATTGCAATACAGATTTTAAGATTTGTAAGCAATTTTTATAGGTACGTAAATATTCAGAATTTTATAGATCCCTTTTCTTTCCGTGTTTTTTTAATACCTATTCATTAGATACTTGTGATATTTTTGTGGATCTTTACGTAGATTCCTAGAATTAGATGCTCCAAAATTTGAAGTTGTTGAGGTTATTATTTTTCTTTATCATTCACTGAATTAAAATAATTTTCCCAATCTTCATATCTTATATTATTCTAGCCAAACAATAATAATTAGAATAAAACAAAAAAAAAAAACATTTCAGAAGGTAGGATTATTGTTATTTTTGAGTTAAAAACTAATAATTTGGAATATCGTTCAGTTTAGAGAGATGACGTTAGAAACCATTTGTTAAACTCTCGAGATTTCAGTATAAATTCTCTATTATTGTTATTTTGTTGCATTACTTTTTAAAATTTGTATTTTTCGTATTTAGTATTGAATCTTTTGTTTATTTTCGTATTAGGTAATAATTAATTTCACTGGAATTTCGATCGATTTAAAGTAATTTTTAAGTTACGTAAATATTCAGTTTTTTATAGATTCCTTTTATTTCAGTATTTTTTGAGTATTCATAAGATATTTCTGATATTTTAATGAATCTTCACGTATAGATTCCTAGAATTTGATGCTCCAGAATTTAAAGTTTTTCAGATTCTTATTAATTTTTCTTTGTTATTCACTGAATTAAAATAACCTTCATTTCTTATATTATTCTAGCCAAACAATAATAATTGGAAATAAAAATCATTTCTAGATTTTTGTTTGGAATCGAAATTTCTTACAATTTACAGAATTAAGGAATAATTTCTGAAATTCAACAACATTCCTCAGAACCTTCAATTTTTCAAATTTTTCATGACTCTTAGACTTTTATTGAAATCTCTATCAAGTTATCGATGATTTTTGTATGAATTTACATTTTTTTTTTGAAAATTCAACGACCTTAACACAGTTTCTGTAGTTTGACGGAACTTGGAAAAATTTGCACAATTTACGAAATTCATCGACTTTTTTCAAGATTCAACAAATTTATAGGAAATAGGGAAATTTTTGACAACCTTCAAAAATTATCATAATATTTACTCAAATAAAGTTTCTTTGGAAACCTTCAATTCTTCAAAGTCTTCAAGTAATTTACTCAAGTCAAAATCACAACCTGTTTACTACGATGCATTAAAAAGAATAAAAATCTAGGGCACATGTTTCCGGAGGTAGCGGAAAATTGCGTGATGCGGAAAAAGGTATGCGGCGATAAAGGAGGGAGAGGGTGGGGGGTAAAGGTGGAACGATTGCAGGCACTTGGAGGTTAGCACTCGTCAGAGAGGATGATGACGTGTGGCTCTCAACGATGGTGGAGGAGTGGAGGGGAAGGAGAAGAAGGTTACGCTGGGACGTCCGACAAGGTTCTTTTGGTTCTTTGCAAAGCCCCCGAGCTAGCGCCGAGAGCCGAGAGATGTTCGCTTTAGATGGTACTCCCTCCGGGGAAAGGGTCGAGAGGGGCAAGAGGAGAGAAGAGTGTACGCGGCGCGGAGGTACATTTCCTCGTAACTTTCAAAGCTCCTTCGCACTTTCCTCAATGGGGATAGGTAACGAGATGTCACAGGGACAAAAATACGTATGATGAGTCTGCGAAAGTTGCGCCCAAAAGAGAAGAAAGAGAAGAAATCGATAAAATTACGACGATAAAAATCGACGCTGCAATGTATATCGAGAGAGGCAGAGAAATACCTCGTAGGATCGATTTATAGACACGAAAAAGGAAAGATTTGCTGTAGCAGCAAAAAGATGTGTTGTTCCAACACAACTCGACATAACCAATTGATTCTTGTGAATTTAATTACGTCCTCTTTAGAATTCCACCATCGTGTTGGTGAATTCAATATCAGTGAATAATTTTTGGAAATTTAATTTTTATTGATTATTAAATTTTGGAAATTATTAACCAATATTGAATTTAACAACACGCTATTGACATAACGAGTTTTTTTGCAGCAGTAGCTTATTTTTTTGTTGCCTCGACAAATCTTTTTTGCTATCAGAGCAAAATTACTATGCAATCGAATTTACTGCATAATGATTGTGAACTGGCAACTAAAAGATAAGCTACCGCTGCAAAAAAAATTCGTTTTGTCAAGTTGTGTTGAAACAGAGCATGTTTTTGCTGATACAGCAGAACTCTTTTTTTCGGTGCAAATTTCGAAAGTTTTTGTAAATTCGGGGTATTTCGTGAAATCATGAAAGCCGTGAAATATTCTTGAAATTTTTCGAAATAAAATAGATTTATAATTATATAAAGATTGTCGATAATTTTCAAAATTTCAATGAAAATATAGAAATGAAAAAGGTATGAAAAATCAAATGATATTAAAAATTTGCAAGGTTTTCAACAATTCTATAAATTTTATAATACTCGTAGATTGTTAAGAAAATTTCGTAAGTAAACTCAATAAAACCACAAAAATTTTTTTCGTGTAAATTTTGAATGTTTTTGGGAATTTGGAATATTTCATGAAATCATAGAAAACGTAAAATATTCTTCAAATTTTTCGAAATCGGAAAGATTCATTTTTATAAAAAAATCGCATCGATAATTTTTAAAATTTTAATGAAAATGTAGAAATTTGGAAAGCTATGAAAAATCGAATGATGTTAAAAATTTGGAAGGTTTCCAACGATTCTATAAATTTTGGAATATTCGTAGACTTTTAGGATAATTTCGTAAACTTAATGACCGCAAAATTTAATTATTTGAAACTGTTTGAAAAAAAAACAAAAAAAAAACGTAATTGCACGATCGTCATTAAATTTGAAAATTGTATCTGAAACCACAGAGAATGATAAATAAAGTCATACTTAATAATCCTGGCGTAGAAAAATAATAAACATATATTATTATTTTTATTATATGTAAAAAGTTCGTGATTGCACAAAGAAAAAAAAAGGATTTCCTGTATAAGCAAAAACAATAACAATTTATTATAAATCAAATTCCATTGCATAGTAATAAGGCTCTGAACTTTATTATGCATATTTCATTTTCAAGAGCAAATTACGCATATTTAATCAGCAAAATATGCATATATCAACATGCAATTAATGCACATTATTTAATTTAAATTATTTATTTTTCATTTAACTAATGCACTATTATTAATTTTCATATCTGGTTTTTCTTCTGTGCATGATTATTAATTTAGGCATTATTATTTTAACATATTAATTGAACTTTTGAGTAATAAATTTATTGTTAAATTTATTTATACATATTTGATATGCAATATTCGATATGCAATTTACGCATATTATTTAATTTACATTATTTATTTTTCATTAAATTGATGCATATTATCTAACTTATTTATTCAAATATCTGATATAAAATTTTGCGCCTAATCTGCAAATTACGCATATTTCATAATTGATGTGTATTTTTTATGCATTTTCAATTTGCAGTATCAATTTATCGTGCATAATCTATTGCTGCAAATAAAGTTCGTTGCGTCAAGTTGTGTTGAAACAGCGCATATTTTCACTGCAACAGCAAATCCTTTTTTTTTCTTGCTCGCACCGAATTGAATTTGCGGAGCTTTTTGAACAATTCATTGGAATAGCCCTCAGTGAATTAATTTCTGGGACAAAAGGACACTCGCCAATTCAGAATACGACAAAACCAACAAAAGTTATCCCAACACAAAGTACGTTTAAACATGCTCGCATGTACGCATTTCCCTATTTCGCAAATTATCCCTTTCAATTTCACTTGCTCTCGAGTTGTGCACGTCGAGTGCTCTCGGGGGAGCACGGTTTCATGCGCATGCCTCGCTACTTGTTCGCCGGCCTTTGCCATTTAACATTCCTACTCCTGCGAGATTAAGAATTCTGCAGGGCTCAGCCAAAGCTACTTTATCAGCTTTTTTTACCTTCTCAAATTAAAAACAAAATGAATACATTTTTATTCAACATCCGAATCGTCGAATTAGAATACATTCCCGCGAAATACTCCTCGAATTTATATTCCGCCAAGAAAAATGAGCGACTTAATTATCATACTACGCAACTCTCGAGGAGTACGTGAAAATTCTTTGATGAAAAACACGAGTCTCTCAGAATAACAACTCAAATTGATTGCTGCCCCGATTTTTCTAATTTCTGCGGGCAAGATTGATGACTGGATTATTTTCCCATTTTTCATTGTGACGCAACTCGGAGACTGCGGGGGGAATCCAATTATTGCAAGTCCCGAAATTTCAGATTTGGAGTTTTCATGTGAGCAGTACGTTTTTTCATTCGAATCTCAGCTTTGTACGACCAAGTAGCGATTCTACTTGATATGAAAACATTGACGATATAATACCAACAATGCAAAATTATCACACAATCCTAAAGTTTTTTTTTTGTTTAAAAAAGAGAAAATCAAAAAGTGACTCAAAATAATCGATTGTTAACAAACGAAAACTATTCAGTTGGTAAAGAAACACGCCTAATTTGTTGAAAAATGCAATGTTATATGAATACACATAATTTATTGAAAAAAAAGGAATTTTCTGAAATTACATAATTCATATAACGATATTTAAATATATGTAAATTTCGCTGTTTTCACAGATTTCTCTTTAAATTCATGAACAAATAAAAAATTTAGTTTGAAAATACAAGTATTTTTAATTTTTGGCTCAAAATCAATTTTTTTCAAAAATTGATAATTTTCCATTCAACTGTCAATTTCTGAATTATGGATTGTGAATATTTTATCAAGTATTGCTAAATCAATATTAGCTTAAAGAAAGAACGCGTACAAAATTTTTAAACCGAAAATTCGAATATTGACTCCATTTTTTTAATTAAAGTCAGCGTCATAGAAATTCGATAATTTTCTATGAAAATCCAAATAACTCGTAGTTTTATGAAAGGTTTGAAATTATCAGGTTGTAGGAAAAGTTCGTAGAAAAAAAATTCCAAGTTTCTTTTCTTTTCTAGAATATTCTCGAAACTTGAAAATATGTGATCATGTTCTAGAGCATTCTCGGTCCTTTTACACTAGACCTATAAATATGC